>AWOL01S0017432.1:32005-235044 GCA_000715115.1 Nicotiana otophora
GGGGGGGGGGGGGGAATAGGGGTTGGTCTCCAAATTAAAATTGGGAGATAGAACCTGAGCCGTTGATCTTTGAGATCAACAGTCCTGATAATTTGATCATTAAAGATTTTTTAGGGAGGATTTTTGGTATCCGTTAGATGATAAGGTTTTGGACGGTGGGGATGCGACCTCTAGGCGGGTATTTAAAATTATGAGAAAATCGGAGATAAAAAGTGAATCGTTGATCAGATGGACCAACGGCCCATATGTGATTGTGTTTGTTCTGTGAATGGTGAGAGAGAGTGGCATGGCAAGCAGTGATTGGTGCAAAGAGAGTGGCCTGGATTGCCACGTTGGAATGGAGATGAGGTGTTGGGACTGGGTATTTCCGTTTGGGCTTGCACGTTTGGGCCATAAATAATTTAAAAAATGGTCATTCTACATTTGATTGAGAATTGCATTTGTAGCCCGAGTGTCTTTTAATCCATTTTTAAATCAATTTAAATAAACTTAACAATTTTCAATAAATGTGGTATAATTATAACTATTATATATACTACTAATTATTTTAATTATTTACAAAAAATACTTTATTTTTTTTTTCTAAATTGTAATACTAATTTCGAAATACCAACATAGTAATCTAATTTACTAAAAATTAAAGAGTAATTCATTAAATTAATTATAGAACTTATGTAATGTATATATAAGAATTATTTTAATAATCTTTAAATAGTAAATATATTTGTAATTACATAATATTAATACTACGTCGTTAATTTTAAAAACTAATACTTCGTTATAAATATCTATTACTAGAAAATACTCTTAAAATATTTATTGTAAATTATTAATTATAAAAAAATAATTTAAATAGAAGGGTCAAAATTGGCCGTCAACACCTATCGGGCGGCATGCCCGAAAGATCTACTGAAAATACATCTGGAAATTCTCTCACTACCAGAACCGACTCAACAGTAGGAGTATCAGCACAGACATCTCTCACAAAAGCTAGATAAGCATCACAACCCTTCTGAACCATCAGTTGAGCCTTTAGAAATGATACAACCCTGCTAGGAACATAATCTAATGCACCCCTCCACTCTAACTGTTGTAATCCTGTCATAGCCAGCATCACAGACTTGGCGTGACAATCTAGAATAGTATGATAGGGCGACAACCAGTCCATGCCCAAGATAACATCAAAGCCTACCATACTAAGTAACAATAAATCAACTCTGGTCTCAAAATCACCAATAACAACTAAACACGATTGATACACACTGTCCACAACAATAGAATCTCTCATAGGCGTGGACACATAAACAGGAGAACTCAAAGAATCACGTGATATATCCAAATACGGAGAAAAGTAAGATGACACATATGAATAAGTGGACCCCGGATCAAATAAGACTGATGCATCTCTATGGAAAACCGGAACCATACTTGTAATGACTGAGCCTTTAGAAATGATACAACCCTGCTAGGAACATAATCTAATGCACCCCTCCACTCTAACCATTGTAATCCTATCATAGCCAGCATCACAGACTTGGCGTGACAATCTAGAATAGTATGATAGGGCGACAACCAGTCCATGCCCAAGATAACATCAAAGCCTAACATACTAAGTCACAATAAATCAACTCTGGTCTCAAAATCACCAATAACAACTAAACACGATTGATACACACGGTCCACAACAATAGAATCTCTCATAGGCGTGGACACATAAACAGGAGAACTCAAAGCATCACGTGATATATCCAAATATGGAGAAAAGTAAGATGACACATATGAATAAGTGGACCCCGGATCAAATAAGACTGATGCATCTCTATGAAAAACCGGAACCATACTTGTAATGACTGAGTCTGAAGCAACTGCCTCCGTCTACCCGGAAAAGCATAGAATCTGGCTTGGCCTCCCCCTCTAGGGCGACCTCTACCTGCCCGTCCCCCACCCCTAGCTGGTTGTACAGGTGGAGCGGCAACTGGGGCAGCAACCATAGCCTGAGAAATCTGTGGACCTGACTGAATCTGTGGGGCCTGAGTAGTCTGTGGAGGTGCACCCCTCCTGAGTTTGGGGAATTCTTTGACCATATGATGGGTATCAACACACTCAACATAATTTCTCGGTGGGTGTGGTGGAAGGGACTGGCTCGGTCCTAGTCGGGTAGACTAACCGTTTAAGGCACCCCGTGCAGGAGGTGCACTAGAAAGTGGCTGAGCAATATGTGCAACCTGAAACCTCTAAACAACTGGAGCACCACTAGAAGCTGGAAGTGCTGAGTGAACTGGATGACTCACATTGCCTCTACCATGATGGGTTGTAGCTGCAGCGTGACCACCACTAAATCCTCCCATACCACGAGTCCTCTTGACCTCCCTATCATCTCTCTTACGGCCTCGCATACCCTCCAACCTTCATGCAATGTCAACCACCTGTTGATATGGAGTATCTATCTCTAACTCCCTAGCCATGTTGAATCTAATGCCATAGTTGAGCCCCTCCATAAATCGACAGAATCGCTCTCTGACTATAAATATCTAGGCAGGTGCTTGTCCAGACAAATCAATGAACTGGACAACATACTCCGACACTGTCATAGTACCCTGGAGCAGCTGCTCAAACACTGTGCGCCATGCATCCCGACGGGTCTGGGGAAAAAAACTCCCTAAAAAATAACTCTGAAAACTGAGTCCAAGTAAGTGACGCTTCCTCGACTGGGCTACCCTCCTCGTACACTCACCACTATTGATATGCCGCTTCGGACAACTAGAAGGTAGTAAAAGCAACCCCACCCATCTCCACAATACCCATAGTACGGAGAATATGGTGGCACTCCTCAAGAAAACCATGTGCATCCTCTAAAGCCAAACCACTGAAAGTAGTAGGGCGGTACTTCTTCAACCTCTCGGGCCTAAGCTAATTCTCCTCGGATGTTGCAGCCCAAACCACAGGCTGAATCGGAGCAATAGGTTGTACCGGTATAACCTCTAGGACCTGATCAACCTTGACCTGCTGCTCTGGCGTACGAGCTGCAGGATTCTGTGCTCCTCCCCCAGCCTGAGATGTGGCTGGTGTAGGTGGAATCAATCCCGCCTAAGCTAAGGTAACCAACATACTCAAGAACTGTGCGGGGGTCTCCTGAAGTGCTAGGGTGGCAACAGGTGCCTCGGGTGCCTGTCCCCCAACTAGAGTTGTGGCTGCACCACGTACCCCTCCTCGGCCTCTTCCCCAGCCCCAGCTTCTCGCAGCTATAGCAGGGGATGCGGGTGTCTGGTCGTCAGATTCAGTAGTGAGTGTCCTCACCATCTGTGAGAGAATAGAAAGTCAAAGATTCAGTTTTTGAAGTCAACCAATTCACATGATAAGGAATCAAAGAAGTGAAGTTTTCCTAACAGTTTTGTAGCCTCTCAAAGATAAGTACAAATATCTCTGTACCGATCCGCAAGGCTCTACTAAACCTGCTTATGACTCGTAACACCTATGAACCTAGAGCTTTGATACCAACTTGTCACAACTCCAATTTCCCTCCGTAGGATGTCGTGATGACACCTAGTTTCTACTACTACGACGCCGAGAAGGCATACCTTGAAGTCTCCGTAAAGCAGCTAAAATGATCTCTAACGACCAGCACGAACAAACGTACCTGGATCTACACAAAACATGTGTAGAAACATAGTATGAGTACACCACAACGGTGCCCAGTAAGTATCAAGCCTAACCTCGGTAGAGTAGTTACGAGACCAGGTCAAGACACGTACCAGGATATAAATAAGCAGTATGAAAATGTAATAAGGCTAAATAATGGAAAGCGAAGAAAATAACTAATACGAAACAAGACAATAACATGAACTAATATCGAAAATTAAACATGGGAATACATAAAATAAGCAACTAAAGAAAACTACAATGATCATATACGGACAACAACTGCTAGAACAAGAAGAACAAAACAACAAGAATATTTTCGCCTAAAAGCTCTTTGCAACATGAGATAAACAACAAAACAACAAATGAGGTACCGCCTCGTGTACAATAAGAATCACCATCGAGGTACCGCCTCGTATAAATCAAGAATCACAACCGAGGTACCGCCTCATATAAATCAAGAATCACAACTGAGGTACCTCCTCATATTCACAATACACAAGCTCAATCATAATCTTTCCTTATACCGCCGCGTGAGCCTTACATTTGCAATAGGTTTTGAAAATAGTTTTTCCAAAATAGCTACAAGTACTTTAGCCCACCTTATGACCTCGTGTGGTTTCACATAGTTCCCCTACAAGCAATACACACACAAGTCCCACCTTATACCGCCGGATGCACATCAATCCCAAGCCTTATACCGACGCATGCGTGCCAATATCATATCACAATAACAACACGCACCACAAGTGTCCATATATCACAACTTTGCCAACAATCCACAATAGCAATGTTTCCACAATAATAGCCCACTGCTCCACCACAATGGGTACAAGAATATCAATAACAACAATAAATGTGACATGCTCAAGGGAACATGTTTCAACAATAATAATTTTTCTTCAACGTGATAATGACTTTCACAACTTCAATACCAATAACTCAACAGAGAGAGTCAAACGTATTATACGATGTTAAATAAGAATAACTCATAGTGGAAGAGATAACGTGTAGCAATGACTTCAGATAATGGAAATCAACAATGATAAAGGTAACATGAAAAATAACTTTAAATAATAGTAATCAACAATGAAATAGGTGACATGAACAATAACTTCAATTAATGATAATCAAAAATGAAAGAGATAGCATGTATAATGACTTCAAATAATGATAATCAATAATAAAGAGATAGCATGTAACAATAAAAGAGGCAACAAGTTCAACTAAAACATGAGAGCAAATTATCAATTAGGAGGTAGAACAAGTGTTAACGAAATCATTCAAGGTATATAAGGATAGACTAACACAAATAAGAATAGATTGACTAAGAGAATTTAGAACATGATATGACATTTTTATTAAAGCATGGAAATAGTCTAAGTAGCTCAAAACCAGTCAAATACCACGTACACCTCGTGTACCCACTCGTCATCTTGTGTACACGGATTTCACTTAGCACAATTGAATCAAATAATACCAATCTTAAGGGGTAATTTGCCCACACAATGTTAGGCAAGACATTTACCTCGACTAGGCCAAATCAACACTGGGAAATAGCTTTTCCCTTAAAATCCGCCTCCACGCGGCTCAAACCTAACAAAAATCGACTTAATATCATCAAACAATGTGAGAGAATTCAATTGCAATAGATAAAGTTAAGATCTTTACACCTTTTCCAAAACGTCAACAGTCAGCTGGGGCTTGCCCTGTCAAAACCCAGGTCTAATGGTAGATTCCGTCTACCCATGACCCCATGAGTTCATATATGTGACTAGTTTCAAACTCCGAGTCCAAATCGACTCTCAAAACTCAATTTTTTATTTTTCAAAAACATGACAAGGTTTCACAAATTTTCACTTTGATTCACATGATTTTGATGTTAAAATCAAAGATATGATGATAGAATATGATTAGAAATAGATTAGAATCACTTACCTAAGGTTTGTAGGTGAAAATCCCCTCTCCAAATCACCTTCAACCGAGTCTAGGGTTCAAAAATGAGAGAATGAGTTCAAAAATCCTGTCTCCCCGCCCTTTAACCAGCTGCAGATGTCGCATTTCCGATATAGGGTTTGCATTTGCGAACCCTTGAAATTGTAGACCGTGGCTCGCATTTGCGAACACTGACTGCCCCAACATTCATCGCAATTGCGATAGAAGCTTCCAAGGACACCAAATTGTGTATACAAGTTCTAAATGCCATAACGGACCTATTCCAAGTCCCAAATTCAAATTCCAAGCTCGATAGCTAAAAGTCAACCTACGGTCAAACCTTTCAACTTCAAATTGCCAAACTTCGGTAAATCAACCGACCGACTTCCAAAATCAGTTCCAGGCATACGCCCATGTCCGAAATCACGATACGAAGCTATTAGAGCCATAAAAACATAGTTCTAGGGTCGTTTAAATAAAAGTCAAAGTTTGGTCAATATTTTTGTCACGACCCCAATTTTTCTTCGTAGGATGTCGTGACGGCACCTAGTCTCTAAGACTAGGTAAGCCTAACACTTACTAAATAAATAGAAGAATTCAACTATCAAATGAAAAATAAGAGACAAAAATCTTATATAAATTATAATTCCCAAAACCAGTAGTACAAGTCATAAGCTATATTGAGTTTGCTAGAAAATCCCTAAATGCAATTATTCGGAATGGAATTAAACAGTACAATGAAAATATCAGAAGGTGACTCTGAGGCCTACGAACACGACGACGGGTTTACCTTGAGTCTTCAGCTCGACCATCCAGCTAATAATCAACAACAACTATGGCATCTGGATCAGCACAAAAATGTGCAGAAGCGTAGTATGAGTATACCATAGTGGTACCCAGTTAGTATCATGACTAACCTCGCTGGATTAGTGACGAGGGACAGTCAAGATACCTATAGGACTAAACAACCTGAACAAGTGTGTAGATGAACTAACAGAGAAACAATATTAATATAAAGCTAAGCAGGATAAGGAATACAAAACAATACTAGCAATGATACACTAGTAACAGCAATATTCAACATAAAGCAGTCAGGTAATAATGATGTAGAGTAACTGATCACAGTCTAAGTCCGGGGAAACCAAATAAAGGGAAAACCAGCAACAACTCAATAAGAACAACCATTTTCACACCAGATCTGTTCAAGCATTATCATGAGGTAACGAACCTCATAATCATCGCTCACGAGTCCCAATTCATGAACCCTAATCACTTGGTATCTTGTGCCCATATTACAACTCATAACCGCACGGATGACTCACGTATCAATAGAATAATCCTAACACAAAAGGCAAGAACACGAGAGTATGTATAATGATTAATGATGTCAGGATTCACCTTTTAAAACCGATATGGGTGATTTAACTACGTGTATGCTTGTGCAAGTGTTTTACCATAATTCCAGTCAACAAATAAGAGTAGAGACAATGAATGACACATAAGAAATGATCACCACGAAATGTATAGTGTAATAAAATCAGCAATGAAGTTTGAAGCATCGACCAGCACAACAAGATTAGCTACATAGGAGTGAGAAACTAGTGCGACAAGGAGGAAAAAAATTAATAATATGATAAGGAAAACAACAATCAAAAACAAGTGCACATAAAAGAGGAAATGACAACAAGAGCCCTCCCGAGGTACCGCCTCGTAGTCTCAAATCGTAAAATGAATCACAACTTTCCATATATCACCACGGGAGCCTTTATATTTAGTTTTGAAAATCAATTTTTTCGAAATAACATCCCGCATTTTAGCCCCCTTATCACACCGCATGGCTTCTAGTAGTTCCCCTACTAGACACGTGTTTCAAGCCCACCTTATCTCACCGCATGTGTTTCAACACCCAGATTTTATACCACCGCATGCGTATCAATAATAACAATAGCACGTCAGAAACCTCGTCCAACACAATAACAACTGCACGGCAGAAACCTCGTGCAACCAACATAACAATTTTCTCAACAAAACACGTATGCCAAAAACATAATATCTCAATAAATGACTTTTACAATATGTGTCCACATGCCACAACATTTTCCCCAAACAGTTTCAATATCACAACCACACATAGCCCTCGGCTCAACAACACTAAATACAATAGAAACAGTGACAATAACACGAGAATACGACAAGTAAATCAACTTAGCAACTTCAGTACAAAGCAAACGAAAGAAAGACACAACATGAAATAATGGTACAACATAGCAATAGCTCAACAAGGACGAGATAATGTGTAGTAATTATTCCACAAAAGTACAATTCAATGGTAAGAGGGATAAAATGAACCAATGATTCCAGTTAAGGATAAGTTAACAATGATAAGGGATAACAAATCTTCATTTAGGGTTGAGCGATTATGAAAGAGATACAACAAATTCAATTAAGGGTAAGCAAATTATGGGAAAGATAATGATAACTTCAATCAAGGATAAACAATTACGGAAAGGATAGCATGAAAATAAAAGAAGCAACAACTTCAGTTAAGGCATTTATGAGTTTAATCGCAATAAGAGTAGAACATGAAGCAATAAATTCCAATTAAGACACGTAAGGGTGAATTTAGTAAATGGGAAATTTCACATGACAAATGACTTCATATTCAATGGACCTAAGAACCTAAGGGCCCTAAACAGTTAAATTTCCACAAATAAGCCCGAGCACGTACTCGTCACCTCGCGTACACGGCCTTCACATTACACAATTTGCACAAAGGACTCGAATCCTAAGGGGTAGTTCCCCCACACAAAAGTTAGGCAAGATACTTACCTCAAAGAAGCTAGACCGATACTCTAAAATGACCTTCTCGAGATAAACAATCTCTGGACGGCTCAAATCTAGCCAAAATAATTTCAAATCATAAATAAAACTCATAGGAAACAATTTCGTATAATAAAGCTTCAATCTTTAACAATAACTAAAAGTCAACCACCCAGCCCGTGTCTCGGAATCCGACCAAAATTATAAAATTGTCTCACGAACACCCATTCCGATACGAGTCCAACCAAACCAAATTATCAATTTCTGACATCAATTCATCCTTCAAATCATCATTTTACATGTTGAAAGATTTTTACAAGTTTTCTTCAAATTTTCAACTTAATTCACTAATTAAATGATGAAAATAGTAATGGATTCAAGAAATATAACACGATTTGGGTAGAGAACACTTACCACAATGCGTTGCTTGAAAAACCCATGAACAATCTCCCAAAACCGAGGTCTACAACTCCAAAAATGAATAAATCCTCATAAACCTTCGACAATATAGAGTCTGCCTAGGCCTGATCGCACATGCTACACAATTAGTCGCTTCTGCAGCGTTGCTTTTACGACAAATGACTCGCTCTTGCGAAGCCCACTGACCAGCTGCCCTATTGCACCTGCGGACATTCTTCCGCTTCTGTGCAACCGCATGTGTGCATGCCCAAATCGCTTTTGCGCTCCAGCTCGCCTCTGCATCTAATATTTCGATTCTGTGGAGTCACAGATGCATACCAATTTCCGCATTTGCGAAGACTTCCAAGCCTAGCCTTTCTCGCTTCTGTGCCTCATCTTTGCAACTGTGCCCAGTGGTTCGCAGATGCGACCACACCAGAACTCATCCCAAACTAGCCTCACCCAAAATGCTCCAATTGATCTGAAGCTCGTCCGAAACTCACTCGAGCCCCTCGGAACCCCGTCCGAATATACCAACAAGTTATATAACATAACACTGACCTTCTCAAGGCATCAAACCACATCCAACAATGTCGAAACTATGAATCGAACCACGAATCGAATTTATGAATTTTTAAATCTTCCAACTTCCAAAACTCGTATCAAAACATATCAAATCAACCCGTAATGACGTCAAATTTTGCATGCAAGTTTCAAATGATATAACAGATCTAATCCAACTCTCAAAATCGTATTCTGACCCTGATATCACCAAAGTCAACTCTCAGTCTAACCTCTCAACCTTCTAAAACTTCAATTTTCCAATTTTCATCGAAATGCTTCAAATTACCCTACGGACATCTAAATCCAAATACAGACGCACGTCTTAGTCCAAAATCACCATACGAAGCTATTGGAATTATCAAAATGCCATTTCAGAGTCGTTTGTATAAAGGTCAAAACTCCGATCAACTTTTATCGCTTAAGGTTGTAAAACAAGAATTCCTCTTTCAAATTAACCCCGAATCATCCGAAAACCGAAATCAACCACACACGTAAGTCATAACACATAATACGAAACTACTCGAGACCTTAAGCCAGCGAATGGGATGCAAATTCTCAAAATGACCAGTCGAGTCATTATAATTTTCTAATTTAAACTTCTAAGTCAAGAATCAAGGGTCTAAATCAACCCGAAAGCTTCACGGGATGCAACTAACCAAACCCGCGAGTCATAAAATTATAAACACACATGTGTAAAGCAATGAAAGGGGGTAACGAGGCAAAATTACATAAAATGACCGATCGGGTCATTACAGATAGCAACAATTAAACCTTAGCATATGCATTCGATACACGCTTTCCTTTTTATTATGTCATACTTCAAAAATATTCAAACAAAGACAACATGTTCATAACAATCCTAGCCTCAAAAATCAACTTAATGTCACAATGTACTCATGGCTTGAGCATCCAACATCATAGAGAAGTCTAATAACGTTACCTATCCCTCGAGAAATAACGTGTTGTCACAACATAATTAAGGAGAGTAAGTAGAACCCACACATTCAAATCTCATGCTCAAATATAATTTAAGAACACACATGTATCTAAAAAAATCTCTCACTCTCATAAAGAAATCACATGTATGCACAATGTATCATAGGCTTGCCTATTATATAAACCTCTACTAATGTTGGCTCGCTTGATCTAAAATCAATTAGGACTTTTCTTCATGGTTGTAATGTGGCCTATGAGATGTGCAGGATATATTTAAGAATTGTGACTAACCCTCCTAAGTACTTTAACATATCAAAAAATTAATTTTAAGTGCATATTTCCTCAACCAATTTTAATCTCACAAACAAGATCATCCCTAAAAAATGTTCTTCTTTCATTAAGCACTTCTTTAATTCATACCGACTAGCAATGAATCAATTTATTTATCAACAACCTTTTCTTTCTTCTACACTTCTCGCTAGTGGTGCATTTCTTACAATACAAGTGCACCTTTATTTCTTTCATTGGTTCGACTCAAAAACTTCCCAAGTTCTCTCCTTACTTCTTGTAGAGCTCATTTTCCAATTAAAGTGCTTTAAAAGGTAAAAGGATCAAAATAATGTCAATTAAGAACAAAAAAGGTATAGGCTTGTAACGTGGGTACTAAATAAAAGTCTCTAGGCTCAAAAGAGTTAACTATGAGTAGTTTTTATTTGTGATAAGCAATAAAGTTCAAAAAGATCAAAGAAAGCCTAAAATTATTTTTAAAACCGAGCATCACCTAAAATCTCGCTTCAACTCACATGCCGGGCAAGTTCTAGAATCAATTACAATAATATGGACTATACAAAAATTTCACTATATATGGAACATGACTCACTATGGATGGGCCCATTTCGACTCTCAAGTTAATGTAAGTATTCATGGAGCCATAAGATATTAAGCATTAAGCACAAAACGAGCATAAGTCAAGGAAACGAGACATAGGCGTCACCAGACATGCTATCCAATTCATAAAGGTATCATGAACAATTTGAATATGTAGGAAAGATACTACATATGTCAAAACCTAAATATACTACAATTAAACAAGTCAAAGCGCCTTGGAATCTCATCTTTCTTCATCCTTTTATTACCTAAGTCCTATCTACTAAAACGAAATTAAAAACTACGACCCAGTTCAAACTACATCCCATGAAAAATAACCGAGGAACAAAGAAAAACCACGGGGGATTATTACTATATATGAAAATTAAAAGACATATTTTTGTATTTTTCAGTTTTTCAAATTTTTTATGTTTTTGGTTAGACCTTAATCCCTCAAGAAAACTGTCTAGGTGATCCATCGTCGGGAAAAGTCCAAATTTTTCTACTTTTTTCGATTTTCTATATTTTTGATTTCTTTTGAATTAGGCTACTTCAAAATTAAACTAAAAGCACTACAGTACAATTTTTTTCATGTTATTGTTTTATCTAATTAATCAATTCGAAAAAAAATCTAATCTAAAGCTAGACTACTCAAATAAATAAATAAATAAATAAGAAGCTAAAATATACTAGTATGATATTTACATACCAACGAAAATCTCCCATTCCACACTTAAAGCATACAATATCCTTAGTGCATATAAAAAAACAATTAAAATCAAGAAGGGTGGTAAGGAAACTCACTGGTCATTCTTCATCATCTCCCTCGTCATAGAAGTCTCTCTCAGCCGCCTCCCAGTCATCATCATCAACTCCATCATTATCATCATCGCCATCATTGGCCTCGTTCTTGGGATGCTCTAGCTCGGGCTATGAATGCTCGGAGGTTTTCACATATTCATCCTCAGGCAACGTTTGGCCCTCACCAATCCCAACCAGATATTGGGCATGAGCATTGAGTGGATATCACTCATTCAAGGTTGCGGGCTCCTCTGGAGTAGTTGGTCGCCCACTAATTTGTAATTGCAAGTCAAGCGTCCCATAGAAGTGGGCCATGGAACTATCATCACGAGCCTGACGCTCAGCACTGGTAAGTGCAGACCCATCATCATCTTCCTTTTCCCGTATGCTCGTAATGCCTGTCCCTGAACTTCCGGCTCCTCATCTACCTTCTTCTTCCTTAGGTATTATGTCAGCATATTTGCAAAGAAAAATCTATCCACCTTTATGCTCCTCCTCACCTATGCCATGGTGTATCAAATGACCCACATTTACCTTTTGGCATGTTATCATGAAATACAACACGCATACCCTCTTGTTGATACTCAATTTTGTCCTCATGGTTCTCTGTTTAGCCTTTGTGGGTTGGTATATTTTATAATATATATTTTACATATTTTAGGTATTACTTAAGCATCAATTTACCACCTTCACGGTACTTCTATAATTATTATCAAAGATTTACAAAGAAAATATTATTATACCAATATTATAAGTTTTTTTAAAATTAATTATAGCATTTATAAGCGATAAATAATGTATTTGTTATTTCCTTAAATTATTTATGAGAAATTTATATTTTTATAATACTATATGCATATTTTATAATATTTTACATCACTTTATACAATTGCATTTGTATTTTATATCATTTACGTATTATTTGCAATAATAGCCTATATTCAATAATAATTATATTTATCATGCTATTTACGTCAAAATGGTATTTTTTTACATTTTTACAATTATAATATACTATTTTAAAATTGTTTATTTTAAAAATAGCATTTTTATCATTTTATAGCCATTTGTTTTTAATTTATTTTAATTAGCTTTCATGTGTTTTAAGCTTAAGGCCTAACTAAGCCAATTTTCGGACTAAACAAACCCGAAAAGCACATGGCCCAACAACCTAAACCAACACCCGCAACTCAATACCCTTTAACCCGTCTATCACCCGTTATACGCCTGCTTCGCCCTTAAAATCTCAGCCGTTGATCCATTAAGATCAACGGCCCACAACAACCCCCTCTTCTTCCTTATATTGCTTCACTCAAACCCCAATCTTTATTCTCGCCCACATCCGCCTCTTAATTTTCTCTACTTCCTTCCCCCTCGTAAAACCCTAGCCGTCTCACACTCAAACTTTCTCTGAACCCGACCTGACCATGGAACCTTTTCATGATTTACTTGCCTTACTCGTGTTATCTCATCATTACTCACATGTTCATGGCATTAATTAGTACTTGCGCGATTTTGAAAAATACTATCGTTCAAAATCGTGCATAACCAACTTAAATCTTTGGGATTTAGACGATATTTTATCTATATACATGCGATGAGAGATCACTCTTGTACTCATAGGCCGATTTACAATCTTGGAGCCTTAACTAGGGTTTGAAAGTTGATTTCATTTCTTTGCGTGTTGTTTCACTAATTGCATGTGATTTTCTTTTCCTTGTTTGTGTTTGATTTGATTTCTTTCCTTATTTATTCGCCTAATAAAATACTATATAAACCCCTCCCCAATTTTCCTTGAGACAGACTTTAGTCATTATATCTCTCACTCACATTAGTTCTATTTTGTTTTGATTCTCTAAATAATACTGTTGTTTGACTGTGTTCTTGGCCGGCTGAAAGACAAGGACACTTTGGTATCATTCAAAACTTCCTCCGATACAAGCACTGCTCGGAGCCCTTTGAGGCTTTTGTGAACTCTGAAGTACGGGAGACCTTGGGGTTCTCATTGCTCTCCTTTACTCGCTGCTACTGAACTACTGTTGAAACTCTGATTTTCTCATTTTTTCTCATTTCTCTTTGCAACTGGTTAGTGCTATTGAATTCTACAATTTACTTGTTACATGAGTATGCTTAGATTATACCTTCACTTG
The DNA here is from genome assembly GCA_000715115.1 of Nicotiana otophora. Lineage (NCBI taxonomy): Eukaryota > Viridiplantae > Streptophyta > Magnoliopsida > Solanales > Solanaceae > Nicotiana > Nicotiana otophora. The sequence goes on from AWOL01S0017432.1 coordinate 46,117, forward strand.
TTCATATTTATGTGCATCTGTATGTCATTACTGTCTGAACTCTTATTAAAAATAGAAAAGCATGACTTAGGTTTCTCTGAAATTTGTGAGTCAAATTTTGTATTGTGTTATATACTTTGCTGCAATTTCATTGTCAAGGTGTTGAGGATTCGTGTCTTTAAGTCTACTTGAGCTTTAATACCTCTTATGTCATCTATGTTACATATAATTATACTTTCCTATGTGTATATAATGGATTAGAAGAACTCCTCTATTCTTTTGAGAATTAAGTGAACACATGCTGTTTGATTTGCTAGTTTCTATAATTATAAACCATGAATATAAGATTGATTTGCTTTAGACTTTCATGATAAACCTCCCCTGTAGAACTTCTATGTTCTTATGATTAAGTCATGTGTATACATGATGTTTGCCTTACAGTTTCATGACCTTTCCTGTAAGAATTTATGTTTGAGCATGTACCTGGAACTAAGTCTTGAGCATTATAGAGGACTTGTCTTTGAGGTATTCTGGTAGATGTTGTTTCCTGGACATATGTGATTATGTGTTCCCTTTTTGTGTTGCATTGAGGGCATATGCCCGTAAACTTTTCATGTGATTGGTAAAGTTGCTCTTATATTGACTATGTGCTCATTTGATTCAAGATCTATTAAATTTATGTGACTACATTTGCTCTCGTATTCATGTTAGAAATCATGCCTAGGATTATGATTATTTACGAAGGCTTGGGAACTTATCTTTAACATAATAAATTGCTTAAAATGACTGTAGTCACATAAAGATTTAATTAGCACATATTCGTATGATTCTTTTTATTAAGTCCTTATGAAATTTTTATTTGTAATCCTTGAGCATATGCATACATTTTAAATAAGGATAATTGATTTAGACTGAGATTTTTGGCACGAAAGCTAAATCGTGTGGGCGAGATACAGTTATGACACACAGGACATGATGATCAAATATTGATTTATGTTGGATACTATTATACCCCTATTTGCACTTGGATTTTGATCCATCTCTCCGGAGTCAAGCGATTATCCATGTTACTTTGCGCCTTTGAGCGTGTGATTGGTAAATAAATTTTGTACTGGGTCAATATATAGATTTTGTATCGGGTTATTCTGATACATGAATTTATATCATAATATATGGATCTTGTATCATGGTAAATGGATCTTGTACGAATTTGAGCATGCATTCATATTATCGGTTCATTTAGAAGCATTCATTTAAATGCTAATTGTTACATGGCATGTATACGTACTAGTTGGGAGCCTCAACCCCATTGTTTGAAGCATGCTACCTTTACTTATCGTACTTGGGGCGTTATGGTTATCTACTGAATTGGAAAAGCATGTTTTATGTCTTTGACTGTTTTTGGTCGTGATACCTATTGATCATGAGGATATTTACTGTTCCAACACCAGACTTGTTATTATTTCTGTATTATAAGTGTTCGGATGCATCTAGCCTCGTCACCACTTTTTCGATATTAGACTTGATACTTACTGGGTACCGATAATGGTGTATTCATATTATGCTTTTGCACAGTTTTGTGCAGGTCCTGAGGATGGTATTGCGGTACTCTTTGATCTGAGTAGGAGTGTGTTGTTGAAGACTTCGTGGTGAGCTACAATAATATTTCGATCCACAACACATGGAGTCTCTGTCCTTATTTATCTTCTATCTGTCTTCTTTGTCACAGGCAATCGTGATTATGTATTCAGACATGTATCATTCAGCAGTTGCTCGTGTACTTGTGTCACTTAGTTCTTGGAGTTGTACTGTTTCAGTCGTGGTTAGACCATGTAATACTTGTATCCATTTTTTTATTGCCTTGAGATTATTCCTGCGTTTATTATGATATAACTATGTTAAATAAAGAAACTTAGACTATATTCTCTTGATTGTGAGTTTGCTTGCTTAGCAAGTACAACTAGGCGCCATCACCACCTGAGATAGGATTCCAGGTTGTGACAAGAAGTCGCTTTTGTATTAGAGAAGAGTTAGAGAAAGCATGATCTTATCTCTATGATTAAGGGGCGAATTTGTGGTTAGGATAGAATTATACCTAGTCACCATGTTTAGTTAAATACCGTGATTTTAATGCATTCTTGGTAGATTAATTTCATAGAAATATAGACGTTAATCATCCTGAGCAGGCGAGTAGTAATTCGAAGGAATACTATGTAATCCGGTCAATTAGCAACCACAAATAATTCAAATTGAAGAGGAATTAACTAGAACTCAATAGAATTGGTGAATCAACCACAACCTTGGAATATTCATCTCTACTGAAATAATTCTAAACAATAATCCTCTGTTTTCTTAGTCTAATTTCATGTTTTACTTGTGCATCCTTAGTTTATCAACAAATACTCAACCTTTGATCTGTTTGGTTAGATAACGATTTTAGTTGATTTAGTAGGTAGTTAACGACGAGTCTCTATAGGTTCGATACTATATTCATCACTTTATTACTTGTTGACCACGTATACTTGTGTGCACGATTGAGAGCAATAGTAAACATTCTTTGTATCATGATTTAAGAATAAAAACTATCACTACTAGAAAATCGTCAAAAACCGAACAAGGTCGACCGACCAACTTTGGTCGGTCAAAAAACCGACCAAAGTTGGTCGGTTTTTCAAAATATTTTATTTTTTATTTTTTTTACGAAACCGACCAACTTTGGTCGGTTTTCTTTGGCGCAAAAATGCGGAAAACTATTTTTGAGTTCCGCAAAATTTATTTTTCAAGAAACCTACTAACTTTGATCAATTTTTCAAATAAAATAAATAACAATTAATATTTAAAAAAACCGACCAAAATTGGTCGGTTAATTCGGCCGGTCATTTAAAAAAACGACCGACTTTGGTTGGTAATTTTACTTTTTAATAAAACCGACCAACTTTGGTCGGTTATTTTCGTGCGAAAATATAATTAAAGAGTATAAATCAAATAAAAGACAGTCTTAAAACAAAATGCACTAATGGTCTAGTGGTAGAATAGTATCCTGCCACAGTACAGACCCCGGTTCAATTTCTAGATGATAAATCTTTTGATTACATAATTAAAATACCGACCAACTTTGGTCGGTTTGTTTTTGCAATTTTTTGTTTTTTGAATTTAATTGACCGACCAAAGTTGGTCGGTAATTTCCGACCAACTTTGGTCGGTATTCCTTTCCGACCCCTAAAATACCGTTCACACATAAATGGTCGTGTTTTGATCGGTTATTAACCATTACCGATCAATTTTGATTGATTTTTTTGGTCAATTTTTACCGGATTTCTAATAGTGTCGCACTTATCAATAGGAACTGTGAGACAAGAATCACCGTCTCATAACGCTCCAGTTTTAGAAACCCCCTTCTTTATTGCTCCATTTAAGTCAAAATTTTCAAAATATACTAGAACCATATGATGGTGAAGGTTGCAACTTGCAACTGCTAACGACCTTTTACCTAGTTCCATAAGTACGTGGGAACGGATTTGCCTGACATGACATACAAACTTAAGGTTATAACAACCAGTACATTATAGGTTGAACCGTTTACTCAAGTAGTATTTAGTACTAGTTGGCTTGCTGCAGTTCTACCATTAAAACTGTCTCACACATTTTTATTAATAGCCATATTAGGAACCCACTTTTTTCTTGCTCCATTTATTTAAAAGATTTCCAAGAAAGTAATATTCAATGGCGAAGNAAAATTTATTTTTCAAGAAACCTACTAACTTTGATCAATTTTTCAAATAAAATAAATAACAATTAATATTTAAAAAAACCGACCAAAATTGGTCGGTTAATTCGGCCGGTCATTTAAAAAAACGACCGACTTTGGTTGGTAATTTTACTTTTTAATAAAACCGACCAACTTTGGTCGGTTATTTTCGTGCGAAAATATAATTAAAGAGTATAAATCAAATAAAAGACAGTCTTAAAACAAAATGCACTAATGGTCTAGTGGTAGAATAGTATCCTGCCACAGTACAGACCCCGGTTCAATTTCTAGATGATAAATCTTTTGATTACATAATTAAAATACCGACCAACTTTGGTCGGTTTGTTTTTGCAATTTTTTGTTTTTTGAATTTAATTGACCGACCAAAGTTGGTCGGTAATTTCCGACCAACTTTGGTCGGTATTCCTTTCCGACCCCTAAAATACCGTTCACACATAAATGGTCGCGTTTTGGTCGGTTATTGTCCATTACCGATTAACTTTGGTCGGTTTTTTTGGTCGGTTTTTACCGGATTTCTAGTAGTGATTTTTAACACGAAATGATTGGAGTATCAGCAAAGAAAAAAAATATTTAACTCTTTCATGGTTCTAATATAACTTGCAACACAAATTCAGAAATAGATCTAAAATATTTATTAGATGTTAATTCTGTCCTCTACTATGTGGTCTTGTTGTCTTTCTAAAAATCAAACCAATATACCATATACATATGTTGATAGATATATGGAGTTATATGATATTTTCATAATCTCATGTAAACTTTCTCTGGATTTAGTCAAATGATTTTGGGCTCGTGCTTTATGTTTGAAAAGAACCGGTCCCTTTTTTGTAAAGTAATGTTATTGAAGTTTTAAGTCTTTTATATGATTTGTACTATTATTTGTGATAGTGGAATTGGGACATAAAATTTCTGTTGATAATTTTGATAGTTTGTACATTAGAACACCTCTAATTTCACATGTTACCAAGCTTAATGTACTGTATACTTTTATAGACGTCTTACTCAATAGGAATAGAAAAAGAATAGGTTATAAATGGAATGTTTACTTTTCTCGTGTAAGAAAAGTAAAATAGTTAGTACAAACATAACAAGAAAGGAGATATAATTTTGGGCCGTGCGAAGCGCGGATACAATATCTAGTCAATGAAATATCAACAAAGTAGGCCAGCACTAATCATCTCTATTTAACTTTCTTAGTACTAAAATAATAAATAGTTGCATGCCAGCGTTTTTATGATTGAAATGTCTTTTAGTGAAAAAGCATATTGGACGTTAACATAATTGGTACTCTGGATCTGATCTAATCAATTAACCAGGTTAAGCAGAAATCCATAACATTGAAAAACAAATTAAAGTTAGAAATATGGTAGACATAAATGAGGCGAAAAGGTTGCCTTGTCCCGAATAACATATACAACCTCTGTTTCATTTCTTTATTAAATATGTTTCAAAAAGATTGATAATTTTCAATCTCCTTAATAAAAGGTAATTATAGTTACAAAACTGTTATGACAGATTTAAGAACACAAGTTTCAGAAGTTTTACAACCACATAAATACTAAGGCTTATTTAAGATCACATATCTTAAAAGTATTCTCTTTCTTTATTAAAATTTGTGCCAAATAAAATTAAAGCAAACTTTTTAAAACGAAGTAGTGGTATTTGAGCAAGCCAGAAAATGAAGTCCCATGAATACATTGACCTTGGACAGGGTTCAAGTTTTGAGTTAAAAAGCACACACATTAAAGAACCGACAAAATTCAGGGGAAGTCCACTATATGATAGTACTTAAACAATTATAACCAAATAAAAGAGAAAAGTCTACCCTAAGATACTAATATAATTATAACAAAAATAACTTAACTTGGGAGGACAAAACATTTAAAGAGTGATATATCGTCAAATTCATAGTTAAAATTACTTTCAGTAAAAACCATATTACTCTCTTCTACTTAAAGGCGTTGAATATTTGAAATTAGATGGTCATCACTCATGAATCACGATGACTAATCATGTCTTCCTACGGAGTTGCGCCAGTCCTACGGTGGAATCTATTCAGCAAATTTTTCTTGTTTCTTCGCATGCAATTAGTGACTGGTTTTTCTTTACAAAAAACAACAACAACAACAACCCAATATAATTTCACCAGTGGATTCTGAGTGGGTAGTGTGTAGGCAGACCTTACTCATATTCTGAAGTAGAGAGTCTGTTTCTGATAAACCCTCGACTCCCTCACTCCAAAAACTTTCCACCTTGCTCTTGGGGTGAAAGGAGGGGACAGGGAAGAAGGATATACTATGCTACTGATGAAATTTGAACCCTTCATCTCAACTGTGAATGGCAAAGAACGCACTTAAGTTTAGTGAGCTAGCTCTAAACCCGTAATTACCTAGTGATTGAAGCCTTCCTGCTTTTGTATAAGAAGTGATATTGGTATCCTACTCCAAATCCTATTAGTGTACTGGTGCTTTTAATAAAACAAATCAGCCTGAGCCGTGATGCAAATGTTAAACCCAAAAAGAAACGAACTTAATTACTCTTCCCTAAGTTGACACGTTTCATGTATTAGACACTAAGGGATAAAACTACGAATAAACTTTAACTTATTTCACTACTTAAAAGCATATATAATTTTTCATTGCCGAAGTTACCCTAGAGTCATTAGCAAATAGAGAGCCACCTTTAGTTGGGTAATATGATAAGAAACAACTTTCACTAGAACAGCATTTCCCAAATCGAAAAGCGCGCAAGTTTAACTAACCTATTTTAAACGATAGAAACGTTAAGGGTTTCCATCGAAGAATTGACCAGATACATCACAATAGTTGCAGCAAAAGGTTCTAGCGTATCTTTTTTTTTACGTTGGATGATAATTAAACTGCGTATCTTTTTTTTTACGTTGGATGATAATTAAACTTACTTCCGAGAAAATAGGACTCAAGTTTTTCACATGGAGAATACTTTTTCTTTAAAGTTCATTGAAATGGGATACTTGTAATTTGTGTTGTTTTATTTAAAATACACGTGGCCAAATATATTTTATAGGTCATTCTTGTTTAAGATATTCAAATTTATTTCCTTTCTCCTTGCGTGTTCCGTTTTAAACGAAACTCGATGAAAGTGAAACCCTCGTTAAGGTTGAACGCGTTTAAAATATTATTTTATTAAATCATATTTGATTAGTCAAAATTAATATAATAGTAAAGTAACAATTGCGGGTAGTAAATAGTTTAAACAATTACCATGTGCAAGTAGAATGAAGGATTTTAATATATTTTAAAACCTTTCAAGGCTTTTAAATGATATTAATTTCCGGGCACGTGAGTTGCGCGTGTGCCCCATATTAGCTAGTGCGTTTAAAGTTTTAAAAACTACATAAATATTATTAGACAATGTATTTGAGTTACAAAATTAAAATATGTGAATTTCTTAAATTGATGAATGTTTATCCACTTTCTTGTTATATAAAATAATTGAAAGTACTTATAAAAAGTTAAAGTTAATTAGAGTGAGAGAACATATGTTATTTAGATGTCTAAATTCTCGAATTCAAAATGATTTAAATATCCTAGGAATCTGAAATAATTCAAATTTAAATCAAACTAGTAACACCTTTTGTCCCAATTTATGTGAAGGCATTTAACCGACCACAGAGTTTAGGATGAAGGAAGACTTGTGAAATTTATGATTTAAAATAAACCATTAAAATTTGTGTGACTATAAATCATCTCATTAACAGTAAAAAGGAAAAGACAAAGTTGACTTTTTACTAAATTTAGAAATATATTATTTTTTTTGGGACTAGCTAAAAAGAAAAATGAAAGTACATATAGAAGTTAAAGATAAGTCGAGTAAGAGAATATGTGCTATTTAGATGATCAAGTTATCGCATTCACAATGATTGAAATATCCTAAAAACCTGAGAAGATAGAAATTCAAATCAAATTAGTTGTATAACGTAAGTGAAAGTACATATAATTCGAGTGAGAGAATATATGCTATTTAAATGTTCAAACTCTCACATTCAATATGATAATTCACACTTGACAGTATGAAAATTAAATTATCGCTATACCCTAAGAAGAAAAGAAAAGAAAGAATATCAAACTACAATTATTTGCGCTCCAAACTTAATAAAACAAAGGCAAAAAGCATGATTACATCTCAAATAAATGAATAACAAATTAAAAAAAATTAAAACGTGTCATGACCCGAAATTCCCACCTTCGGGATCGTGATAGCGCGTAACATTTTACTTGCTAGGTAAGCCAACATTAGCTATATCTATTAACCATTTTTTTTATCAATTTTCAAATTATACGACAATAATATAGCTGAAAAGTTTGAAAATACGGTAATAAACTAATAAGTGATGAAAGCCAATTACAAATCTCGGAACTGGAGTCATGAATACATGAGCGTCTAGAAAACTACAGATAATGGTCTGAAATAAACATAATTGTCTGAATCAAAATAAATAACTAAATCGAAATAGAAGGAGACTTCAGGGCTGCGGACGTCGTGCAGCTATACCTCAAGTCTCCACCGATAGCTAGATCCGAGCAATGTCTACTAAACGTCGCTGGGACCAACTCTAAAATCCGCACAAGAAGTGTAGAGTTTTTCTTAACAAAGAATCGATGCTCAAACCGAATAGAATTTTTCTTAAGCTGTTAAATCTTCATTCTTTAAAAAGAGTGTCTGAATCATACTTACTTCTGATTAATTCTAAACTTTGCATACAAGTTCAATTCAACTAATAGACCTATCCAAAGTCTCAGAATAACAATTGGAGTCCAATAGCATCAATGTCAACCCTTGGTCAAACTTATGAACTTTTAAATTGTTCAAATTGCCAACTTTCGACAAATAGTTTTGAATTCTTCTAGGAACATCCAAAACCAAATTCGAACATACGTACAAGTCCAAAATCATCATACGAGCCTATCGGAAGTATCAAAACCTGATTCTGAATCCGTTTACCCAAAAGTCAAACCTTGGTGAACTCTTACAACTTAAAGCTTCCAAATCGAGAGTCATTCTTCCAAACCAATCTCAAGACGCTCCAAAGTAAAAACTGACCATACAAGCAAGTCATAATAGATATTATGAAGCTATTTAATGTTTCAAACCATCTAAAGAAATACTAAAGCTCAAAACGACTAGTTGGTTTGTTACATTTTTCCCCACTTATACATACTTCGTCCTCGAATGCGCCAAGAATCATTCCAACATCATTCAATCACTATATAAACTCATCATACGCATACCCATGGGTGATCCCATGCCGCCACAATTTATATAAGCCCACCAACACAATCTAACTGAAGATTATTTCTTCGATCTTAGTCCATAAACCTTAGAACCCAATCTCCAACATCCAAAATTCCTTATAAGACCCGATTCTCGCCTCCATATGCTGCATAAGTCTAAACAAGCTGCATCAAGCCATAACATTATTGTAAGATATAATCACACGATGTACCATATAACTCAGGTACTCATAATAATATCTTTAGACTGTAATAGCTGCTCATTACCAAATCCGGCACCGATAATATACCTTATATCAAATAGAACCTTGTTTAAAACATCTAAAACTCTTCAATTGATAAAAAAATATGTAAAAACATATAACCACCAACCAAATCAACAAGTGATCAAGCTCTCTCGCCTGATAAGAGCCATTGCCAAATTCTAAGTTGACTAATGACAATATCCTTCCAAGCATACCTTACCAAATCCGACAACACTAATTTCAGATCCAATAATCTCATCTCACCCGGTACAAGCTGCTCGACCGACAGACCATACCAAATGCCATATAGAGCCATATACGATGTAATCCATGCACCAAACAAGCAACAACTCGAATGTAACCAGTGATGGAAAGAAAACCAAATGAGAGAACTAGCCGAGAAGTCCAACAGGTACAACCCCAATGACACCATACTATTAATCCACCCCATAAAGGAGAAGCAAAACACACAAAATAACCACAAAGAATCTCATCCTACTATAACCTCGCTGCAGCACGTAGCACGGTCATAACATACCGATCTGCATGGCATACCCATCGAGCCATAATACTCACAATCAATAACCACATATGTATCAATAGCAAACACACAAAATGCATGACCATAACCATAGGGAAATATATAGCATAAAATACAACAGACGAGAAAACCACCACCACGTCCCAATAAATAATTAAACACACCAGGAACCAACTTGCTTGAATCTCACCACCAGGCCTGAACAAAACCACATCATATGCGTGAATTTCCACATAGTCTCACGACCCACCATAGCATAAGAGAGCAACATATGAAATAAATCATGGCACGAATAACATCCTCTCCGCTCGATGACATACCCACAGTAAATGATGCGCAAGAGTGATCAAACCTGATTCAATGTAGTATACATATTCGCATTAGACCTACCAATGAGCCCCAAACCATCCCCAAAGCGGGTAAATAACCTTTCAAAAGTCCACAATAACCTATCTGTAACACAAACCATCATGTGACTAAGTCTTAACACATCTTAACAATCTGTAATCAAGGAATAGTCTGCCTCTGATAACATCCAGTCCCTAAACATCGAGAATACATGAATTTCTATATCTGATCCCAACTCCATCACTCAAATGACTGACATATCACTCATATGCAATCATCTTACGGAATATACTCATATAAATCTTCTGTGCCACGTAGCAAGACTTAAACCTCATAAGCCAAAAATCATACTATTATCGTAATACCATTCAAGCGTCCGCAAGTCAGAACACAATGTTCTCCTAGAATGCACACCCTCCTCAGGCGATACCAATTAGTGCCAGCATACTCTTAAACATCTGAAATCATCCATGCCTTCTAGAACCCATGATCTTCCTTTCAAAATTGAACTGCAACCTTGTCCATGAAAATATCAATCCCACATGGAGTACCGCAACTATCATGCTAAATTTTAAAAATTGGAAAGTATCATAATTAACTCTGAATAACAAGCAGGATAAACACATCATCAACCAAGAACCTTCCATTTAATTCAATCTAGGAGGACATCAGCACATGCAATAAACCTTTTATATCTGTAGAAAACATCTGCCTCAAGCCGTGGGAAAATTCGTCATGAACTCTTCAAAACCCATTCTCACATAACCAAGTAATCAGAACTAAATCCCTCTAAGTCAACCAAGTAACATAAACTGCTAACACCAAGAGTACCGCAGCATGAAAATGCATGCACTGAATGCCCCTTTAATGAATCTGAAGATGTTTCTTTCACCTTCTAATACTGCAATGTAGAATCAATAATGATATGGAAATATCGCAAGTCTCAGAACCATCCAATGCAAGCCCCAAGTCCTATCCATACACGAATCCAAAAACCCCTAAATACCTTATATAAGTCTTGATCCTATTGGAACCTTCTCGAAAATCATTCACCTTGTTTTTATCCCCAATGCACAACCAATATGCACCGAACAAGCCGCGCTCCACCAGCACATGAATATCTAAAAGAAGCAACCAAGCGATCCCTTTTCCTTTCATACTACATCCACAACGAGTATCAAAGTTGAATCATCCCAAGACCCATATATACCCATAAGGTGTAGTATATCATACATCCAACCGATCCCTTGCTCAAAATCATCCTCGATTAAATATTTCTCAAATCGTAGCTAATCTAGAAGCACATCCTAGTCCAAGAACTAATATAACGCATGACCATGCAATCCGATCATCGATAGCAGACTCCCCTACTTGGCTCAAAGCCATAGAACACGTCATTTGTAATCCATAGTATCCTTTCTTTATAACTGCCCCAACCTCACTAATCTCACTCTGGTAATTAATTGAATACTTCATAAACTCATGTAGCACCATTCATAAAACACTCTAAAGACTCTTCCAAGTGCATATTCATCCTTGTGACAGTCGCACAAACTTCAATGCCTATCTTCGTTATCCACAATAGCTCAGCTCCAAGAATCTACATGCAAGGTGCAATAGAGTCATATGAGTATAACCGACTCCGTGTACTCAATAAGGACCTTGAATAACCTCAAAGAAGTAGTGACAAAGTTATTAGGTCAAAAGATACTCACTTTGTAGAACTTGTGCAGCTTAACAGCATGTATAATACAAAGAAAGTATTCCAAAAAGACATTACAAAAAAAAGAATTTCAACAGTAAAGGTGCACAATTGGGATAAGGTAATAAATAAATTCTACCAATTAGACTTGTTCAACAAATACAACTTGCACCAACACCGCTCACAAAGAGGTATGTACAATATAACATATGTGCTCAATACTCATACATGACTGTAAATCTGTGCCCAACATGATCTTATAACATATCAAATTCCAAATAACATGTTCAAGAGAACCTTTAAAAAATCAAATAAAACAATGCTCGATGGCAACTTTCTTATCACGTCAACCCGATACGCTACCAACAACGCAACAAAAAATGAGATATCAACTCCAGTAGGTAAATCCACCTTGACAACCAAATCATCAAATAATAACAGAGGCATCGATTATCATGTTAGATGCAATGCAACAAAACATGTAAAAAGGCATGACACGCATAAAGAAGTCACATGCACATTCAAGAATGTCACTCTCGTACTGATGGTAGGCAAGAATCATGTGTATAGTCATAGTTTGCACTCTAATTATTGTATTTACTTGTGTTTGAGCTTGAATATTAGTGTATTGTACTTATTATGTATTTTATTCCCTGCAAGAAGTGATTTCGAGTTAAAAAGATATTCAGGAGCTAAATTGAACGAGTTGGAGCTCTGAAGTCTGAGTAAAAGCCCAAGGAATTAAACTGGGATCGCGTTCGGGAATCGGAAGCCAAGTCTGGATATCAAAAATCGATAAAAAGAAAATACTTTGTAAACAATGCACTGTCGTGCCACATGGGGCGGCACATAGGGTGGCACATAGGGTGGCGCAGTAGTAGAAATTTCTACTGTCCGTCAGAACCTGCTCTCTGAACTTCCCCACTAATGCCCCGCATAGGGAGGCATATGGTTCAGCGCGCTTGTGTAATTTTCTCAAAGTACTTTCCTGTGTCGGCTTGGAAAAGGTAATTTTACCTTGGCCCACTCCTACAGGGTATAAGCACACTAAAACGACATTTTTGAAGGGACTTTTGACCTGGGAAACTTTGGGAGAGCATTGGAGGCTACAAGACACAGGATTTCACCATCTTTTCATCAATTCAATACGGGAGTTTGGATTGTAACGTTAGATTGATACTTTATTACTCTTTAATTATAATTGTGATGACTTGTTCCATGATTATGGAGTAGTTTCCCTTAGGGTTTGATGGATATAGTGTTTTGATTGATATTTGTCTATTCAAACTCTAGTTCTTTGCTTGAATTCATTTATGTAGCTTTGAGTTGTTGCAACTTTATTAACCGGCCTATTGAATCAAACGAGGAATATTTTGGTGATTATCTTTGCATTATTTTGTTTGATTTAATTTAATGATTCTCTTAAGCAATCAAAAGATCTTGTTGAATTTTTGATTAAATCAAGTTAGGAGAATATTCGAGAGACATTTTCCTAAAGGCTAATCCATTAATGCATGCTTGCATATTTTCACACTGCTTATATTAGTTCACCTCATAGAGTTAAGATTTAATCGAGAGAGTGGTCTTGACTACACGTTCGAACTAATCATCTGGTGAATTCGTGAGAATCATTAGAACATTAGAGTGAATTAAACTAATGTTAAATCCCAAATAGGAATCTTGCACCTATCCTGTCAAAACCCTTATTTCTCATATCTATAAGAAACCAACTCTGCTAATCTCTAGTTATTTGCAGTCAATTGTCAATTGCTTTACTTTAGTAGTTAATCGTAGTTCGTAATCATTCCAAATCAGTTTTGATCATCCTGAATAGCGTTAAACCAGAAATTACTAGAGCATTATTTAAATCCAATCCCTATGGAGACGATAATTTAAATATACTATCTTTGGCTAGCGAGCATCAATTTTGTGTTGTATTTTGCGGTCATCAAAGTTTGGCGCATTATTTGGGTCTAGTCGAAGAAAAAAAAACTTTAGCCGTTTAGTTGTGTTTTGTTTTATTAGGTAGTGTAACAATACCCCCTTAGTTTTTCTTTGTGCCGCGGTTCTTTTCCAAGGGTTTTGCTTGAACCAGGTGTAGTTAGTTTTTCTTTCAGTAGGAATAGTGAAGTCTTGGGCTAGGTGTTAAAGGGAGGTGACTTTCCTTGACTTTGTTGTTCCTTGAGAGCAGTGAGTGCCTGATTTGTGATGCCTAGGCTCAGTTCTTGACTCTTAAATAAGTACCGTAAATTGGTTGATTGTGACTTTGCTTAACTGTTTTGACTAGAGAGTCGGGATAGATCCGACCCTGAGTGAGTTATGTGCCAATGTATGTGTGAGGTTGTTGTTGATATTCTGTGCATGTCAGTTTATGTCTAGAACTTGCCTCGCGTATTTGCAAAGCGAAATAGTAGTCTTGTTTAGTCTAGGAAGTGAAATAGGTATTTCTTTGTTGAGACAATTTTATGTTTTACCCATCTAATTGTGAAGTATCTTAGTTAGCCTCGTTGAGCCTGTATTTCTATTTCTTTGGCAACCACACTACAAGCTTGAACCCTTTGTTTGAATTGTCTATCTATTTAATCCTTTTACCTTTCGTGAGCATTGAATTTGTATGAGCTTGTAAAAGCTAAGTGAGGTATTGTCGGGTTTTGAGTGGAACTATTAAAAAAGAAGAAAGGTGCATTATTTGAAAAATATTTTGAGAGCCACTTACAGAGAATTGGACAAAAAAGAGAGTTTGATTCAAAAGAAAACAAATCAGAACTTAGAAAAGAAAAAAATGGATTCCATGATAATTGTAGTTCTAATCTTGTTTGTGCTTAAAGATATTGGGAGCTTAATGCTATTATAATCGAAGGTTGGGATTTGGTTTAACATAAAAATGAGGTTTGAATTGTTAATGTGTATGTATTAAAGTGCTTAGGGAGGTGTATTCACTATATCCAAATCTATCCTACCCGTCCCGCAACCTACATTACAACCAAATTAAGTCCTACTTGATCCTTGACTGAATAAGCTCAATTAGTAGAGTATTACATTACGGGCAAGACTATGGCACGTCTCCTGTGGCATATGAATCTTAATTCTGAGAGTGAGTGAATTCTTTCTATCTTGAGTTCTTAAATGTTCTTGAAATTTATTGTGTGTGAAAATACCCTCTATTATTTGTGTAAAGAAACATAATTTGTGAAAGTAAGATGAAAACTTTGACCTCTGTGTTAGAGTAAGTGAGCAGGTTGTGAAAAATGCATGGTGCTCGTGAGTCAAGTCTTGAGGCGAGGATGTTATGATATGGTACTTAGTCTGTTTAAAATATTCGTGGCATGATGCGTTAGGGAAGTTGTCTGACAAGAAGGTCATCTCTATGTAAAGTGTAGTTTGATTGCTCGAGGACAAGAAATGGTTTAAGTGTAGCGTGTTGATGGTAGGCTAGAATCACGTGCTTTAGTCATAGTTTATACTCTAATTATTGCATTTTACTTGTGTATAAGCTTGAATGTTAGTGTATTACACTTATTATATGTTTTATGCCTTGCAGGAAGTGATTTCGAGTTAAAAAGATATTCAGGAGCTAAATTGAACAAGTTGGAGCTCTGAAATCTGAGTAAAAGCCCAAGGGATTAAACCAGGATTGCGTTCGGGGGTCGGGAGTCAAATTTGGATATCAAAAATCGACAAAGAAAAAATACTCTATAACCAATGCACTGCCACGCCGCATGGGGTGGCGCATAAGGCGGCGCGGTAGTAGAAATTTCTGTTGTCCATCAGAACTTGCTCTCTAAACTTCCCCGCTAATGCCCCGCATGGGGTGGCGCATGGTGCGGTGCGCCTGTGTAAGTTTCTCAGAGTACTTTCCTGTGTCGGCTTGGAAAATATAATTTTTCCTGGGCCTACTCCTACAAGGTACAAATACATTAAAAAGACATTTTTGAAGGGGCTTTTGACCTGGAAGCTTTGGGAGAGCACTGGAGGCTACAGGACACGGGATTTCATCATCTTTCCATCAATTCAATAGGGGAGTTTGGATTGTAACGTTAGATTGATACTTTCTTAGTCTTTAATTATAATTGTAATGACTTCCTCTATGATTATGGAGTAGTTTTCCTTAGGGTTTGATGGATATGGTGTTTTGATTGATATTTCTGGATTCTAACTCCGCTTGAATTCATTTATAGAGTTTTGAGTTGTTGCAACCTTATTCACCCGTCTATTTAGTCGAAAGAGGAATATTTTGGTGATTATATTTGCATTATTAGTTTTTGGTTTAATTCAGTGATTCTCTTAAGTAATCGAAAGAGCTTGTTGAATTGTTGATTAAATCGAGTTAGGAGAATATTCGAGAGACATTTTCCTAAAGACTAATCTATTAACGCATGCTTGCATATTTTCACAGTGCTTATATTAGTTTACCTCATAGAATTAAGATTTAATCGAGAGAGGAGTCTTGACTACACGATTGAACTAATCATTAAGTGAATTCGTGAGAATCATTAGAACATTAGAGTGAATTAAACTAGAGTTAAATCCTAAAATAGCTATCTTGCACCTATCTTGTCAAAACCCTTATTTTTTATTTTGATAAAAAACCAACTCTGCTAATCTCTAGTTCTTTGCAATCAATTGTCAATTGCTTTACTTTAGTAGTTAATCGTAGTTCGTAATCATTCCAAATCAAGTTTTGATCATCCTGAATAGCGTTAAACCGAAAATTACTAGAGCATTATTTAAATTCAATCTCCATGGAGATGATAATTTGATTATACTATCTTTGATTATCGAGCATTAATTTTGTATTGTGTTTTGCGTCCGTCTAATTTTGGCGCAGTTGCCGGGGATTCTCAATCAATACTGTTTAAAATAGTTTTTGGTGCTAATTCAGAAATTTATTTTATTTTATTCTTCACGGGTTTCTCTTCCGTGTGCAGTGATGTTGGGTATATTCTTATATATTTTAATGTTACTTTACCCATATGTTAACCACTTTTTGGTGCTAATTGGTATTTAAAATGTGTAACATGCGTTGATTATTAATTTTATGACTAATAAAGTTGTATGTGAATATTTAGGATGTTTGGATTGCAAAACTATGAAGAAAAGGTGCTCCAGTTATAGGAGAAGAGGGTGGAGGCGTTGCATCCAACCTTGCAAAAAAGGCTAGTTGGTTCACCCTTAGCAGTGAAGTCGGGAGAAGATATCCACCTTAGCATCTGCACCTGGTCACAACAAGGTTGAGGGAACAGGGGGTGGACGCGAAGCATCCACCCCAGCATCCGATACTGAGAAGTTCAAGCTGAGGTGGACGCGAAGCATCCACCCCAACATCAATCCCTGATGCTAATTCAGAATAGGAAAAGGAAAACTTTGGCCCATGACTTTTCTACGCAATATATAAGTCAAAACACATCTTTTAGGGAGTCTACCACACCTTTTGAAGGGGATTCGACTTAGGGAGAGAAATGAGCCGCCGTGGAGGCCGGATTTCATCTTCTTCTGCCAAACTTAGTAATTTTTATGTTTCTTTGTATGATTTGTTGTTTGGCTACTATGTCTACGTGGAGCTAAACTTCACATTCTAGGGTTGTGGTTCTTTCATGACTATTCTTATTAGAATATTGATTTTGATTTCTTGATTTATCATATTAATTTATTTATATAATCTTACGTTTAATTATTTAATTGCTTGATCACCAATTAAATACTATCTACGAATATAGAGTTGAACTCGAAAGTGGGAATCATAGATTGCATATAGAATTGAGTAGAGCAAGTTCTTGAACCTGGGCATCAGGGAAAGGATTCGCTGTTAGGATAGATATATACCTAATCGCCTTGCTTGGTTGCTATACAGGAATTATTAATGCATTCTTGTTAATCTTAATTCCATATGAATATAGGCGTTAGGTTAGCTTGAATAGGTGAGTAAGAACTCGATAGATTCTTATGAGCATTATTAACATTGTCAACCAATAAACTAGATAAATTAGTTAGTCAATTCAATTGAAGAATACAATAGGAATGTTGGATAGCCCATAACCCTAGATCGTTTTCATTACTCTGATAATATAAAAATATGCTCTTCCTTTGTTCAGAGTTCATTATTTATTTTATTTTTTGTTAATTACTTTAGCATCATTACCTTTTGGTTTAATGCTTGTTTAGATACTTAGGATATTTTGATCTAGTTACTAGTGGCTCTGTGAATACTTGCATTGTTCTACAGTCTAAATGGGACCGTCCTTAGTAAGTCATGTGTCATGTGTTGTGAGATTTTTGTGTAGTCCATGTATTGTAATAGAGTTTAGAACTTGCCTGGTATATCAATTGAAGCGAAATTCTAGATGATGCTCGATTTAAAAAAATAATTTTAGGCTTTCTTTGATATTTTAGAGCGTAATTGCTTATCACAAATAAAATATATCCTTAGTTAACCCTTTTGAGCCTGTAGACCTTTTATTTGGCACCCACATTCCGAGCCTATATCCTTTTGTTCTTAATTGAAACTTTTGATCATTTTACCTCTTAAAGCACTTTAATTGTGAAATAAGCCCTAAATGAAATAAGGATGGGAATTGGGTGGTTTTTGAGTGGAACCAATGAAACGGAGAAATGTGTAGTTATTTTGTAAAATAAGACACCACTAGCAAAAATTAACAATAGAAAAAAAGAAAAATTGAAAAAAAAGAGAAAAATCTGGAAAAAAGAAGAAACAAAATATAGATGAATAAATTATTGTCTTGTTCTTGCTAGCGGGATGTAAATTAAGGTGGTGCTTAAAGAAAGAGGGAATATTTTTGGGGTGTGATCTTGTTGATTAAACTGAAGTGGTGTTAAAGAAAATGCGCTTAAATTTTATCATGTGATGTGTTAAAGTACTTATGAGGGTTAGTCACTATTCGTAAAATATATCCTACCCGTCCCTTAGCCCACATTATAACCATGAAAAAGTCCTAACTGATTTTAGATCGAGCTAGCCTACATTAGTAGAGATTTACATTATGAGCGTGCCTATGGTACCAATTACGTGCATGCGATTTCTTTGTGAGATTGAGCGATTTCTTTAATATATGGGAGGTCCTTAAATTATATTTGATCATGATATTTGATGTGTGGATTCAACTCACTCTCCTTTATTTTGTTGTGAGGGCACATGGTTTCACGAGGGATATGTTACATTATTAGACTTCTTTATGATGTGGGGATGTTAAAGCAATGAGTGCATTGTGACATTGAGTTGGGTTTTGAGGCTAGAATTGTTAAAAACATGTTGCTTTTGTTTAGAATATTTTTGAAATATGGCATAAGTTAAAGGGAAGTGTGTGCTGAAAGCATATGCTAGAGTTTAATTGTTGCAATCAATCATGATCCTGGTGTGGTGTGCTTTGAATGATAGGAGCTTAATTTTGTTTCGTCTACTATAGTGATAGTTTGTTCGAGGACGAAGGAAGGTTTAAGTATGGGGTGGTGATGTTGGGCATATTCTTAT
This sequence comes from Nicotiana otophora, assembly GCA_000715115.1. Taxonomy (NCBI): domain Eukaryota; kingdom Viridiplantae; phylum Streptophyta; class Magnoliopsida; order Solanales; family Solanaceae; genus Nicotiana; species Nicotiana otophora. The sequence goes on from AWOL01S0017432.1 coordinate 65,460, forward strand.
ATATTTTAATGTTACTTTACCCATATTTTAACCGCTTTTTGGTGCTACTTGGTCTTTAAAATGTCGATCATGCATTAATTATTAATTTTATGACTAATTAAGTTATATGTGATAATTTAGGATGTTTGAAGTGCAAACATATAAAGAAAAGGTGCTCCGAGAATAGGAGAAGAGGGTAGGTGCGTCACATCCAACCTTGCATAAAAGGCAAGTTGGTTCACCCTTAATAGTAAAGTCGGGAGAAGGCATCCACCTTAGCATCCACACCTGGGCACAACAAGGTTGAGGGATCAGAGGGTGGAAGCGAAGCATCCACCACAGTGTCCGATGCTAAGAAGGTCAAGCTGAGGCGGATGCGAAGCATCCACCCCAGCATCACTCCTGAAGCTGATTCGGAAAAGAAAAAGGAAAACTTTGGCCCACGACTTTTGTACACAATATATAAGTCAAAAATGCCTCTTTTAGGGTATCTAATACACGTTTTGAAAGGGATTCGACCTAGAGAGAGCAAGGAGCCTCTGTGGAGGCCGTATTTCATCTTCTTCCTCCAAACTTAGTAACTTTTATGTTTCTTTGCATGATTTATTGTTTGGCTACTATGTCTATGTGAAACTAAACTTTACTTTCTAGGGTTGTGGTTCTTTCATGACTATTGTTATTAGAATATTGATTTTGGTTTCTTGATTTATCATATTAGTTTATTTATTCAATTCTACGCTTAATTATTTGATTGCTTGATAACCAATTAAATACTATCTATAAATATAGAGTTGAACTTGAAAGTGGGAATTCTAAATTGCATATAGAATTGAGTAGAGCAAATTCTTGAACCTAGGCATCGGGGAACAAATTTGCGGTTAGGATAGACATATATCTAATCGCCTTGCTTGGTTACTGTACAGGAATTATTAATGCATTCTTGTTGGTCCTAATTCCATAGGAATATAGGCGTTAGATTAGCCTGAATAGGTGAGTAAGAACTCGACAGATTCTTATGAGCAATATTAATGTTGTCAACCAATAAACTAGATAAATTAGTTAGTCAATTAAATTAAAGAATACAATAGGAATGTTAGATAGCCCATAACCCTAAATCATTTTCATTACATTGATAACATAAAAATCTGATCTTTCTTTGTTCAGAGTTCATTATTTATTTTCTTCTTAGTTAATTAATTTAGCATCACTAATTTTTGGTTTATTCCTTGTTTAGATAATTAGAATAGTCTGATCTAGTTACTAGTTGATAACAAGTCCTCGTGGGTTCCACTCTCTATCTTATCACTTTATTACTTGACGGCCCCGTATACTTGCATGTGCATTTGGCCTCAATAAGGAAATAGGTTAAGTTCGTGGTGTATGACTCGATCTTATTCAAAAGAAGTAATACCCTACAAATCGGAGTTGTAAAAACACCTGTGACAACTGAGGAAAGAGAAAGAGTTCACCGGAAAGTTCTTGGGGCAACCTTCAACTCAAGAACACATGGCTAATACCGGTGAAGACGAGGTAATATTAGCTGCAAGGGACGTAGCACAACATAGAGAAGAAGCTGCAAGGATGTCAGCTGAGGCAACCCGTAGAGCTACTAAGTAGGTTGTCGAAGATAATGGGGGTCAAAGATTCAATCTAAATCGACCCTTGATGGAAGACAAGTTTGAGAATGTTGTACCCAGGCCTGGTAGAATATTGGGTGATTATGCTAGACTACTCTACAATCAGGAACTGTCTAGTGTCAGATCTCCACCAGTAGCAGCAAATAATTTCGAGTTGAAGCAAGGTTTGCTTCAGACTATCCAGAACAACTATGTCTTTAGAGGGAAGGTGAATGAAGATCCTAACACTCACTTGATGGATTTTGAGGAAATCATGAACACCTTCCAGTACAACGGAGTGTCAAAAGATGTAGTATACTTAAAGGAATTACCCTTTTCACTAAAGGATGACACGAAGCACTGGCTTCATAGCTTACCAACGGGGTCGATCAGGACATGGGAAGACATGACTAAAAGATTCTAGAAAAATACTTCTCAGCTACAAAAACTGTGAAATTCAGAAGAGAAATTCACAACTTCTGCCAGATGGACACTGAAACAGTTTACAAGGCTTGGGAAAGATTCAAGGAGATAGTGAAGAAGTGTCAACATAATAGGATTGAATTGTGAATGCAACTCCAGGACTTTTAGGATGGACAGACACCTCCCTCACGACGAACTCTAAATACTGCAGTCGGAGGTCCTTTAATGAAGAAGACTCCTGAAGAGATTGTGGCAATTCTTGATGAGCTATCTGAAGATGCTAACTAGTGGCATGCTTAGAGTAATGATAGAAGAAGATCAATTGGGTTTATCAATTAGATTCTAACACCGCAGTGCAAGCCCAACTAGATGCCATGTCCAAAGAGATAAGAAAGTTGACCTTAGCCAAGGTCCAGAGCCAACCATCCCCAGTTTGTGATTTCTGTAGAATGGGTCATCTAACGCACGAGTGTCAGGATTTAGCTGCAGATGAAGTGGTAAATCATTTGGGAAGCTTTGATAGAGGCAACTACCAGAGTGGTAATAATTTCAATCCTATGGGACAGAGGCCCCCAAGCTTTTCTTGGAATTCACCAAGTGGTAGCCTGAACTCATGGCAACAAAATACCTTTAGATCCCAGGGACAAAGAGCTCCAGGTTGTCAAAATTAGCAAGGGCAGCAATATCAGCCTCCATAGTCTAATCAGTCTAGCATGGAAGATCTGATGAAGGTCTTTATTATTAAGACATATGAGCGGCTTGACATCGATGGCACAACTATACGAGAACATGGTGCAACTATCAAAGAACTGGGCACATCTTTTCGAAACCTGGAAAGACAGGTTGGGCAATTAGCTACTCTATTGTCTGAGAGGGTTCCATGAATGCTCCCTGCTAATATTGAAAGAAACACAAAAGAGACCATAAATGTAGTGTCTTTAAGGAGTGGGCACGAGTTGGAGGATCCCATAGCACAGCAAGAGGATGAGCCAATTGAAAGACATGTGGAGATTGTGAAAGAGTAGAAAAATGATAACATTCAAAAAGGTGCAGGGATGGTAGATGATGGTCTGAAGAAGAAGGGGAAGACTAGATCTCAGAAAAATAAGAAGAATGATAATGCAACAAATAGAGAGATGGAAGAGAGCAAATACATGCCCGCTCTATCTTTCCCCCAGAAGCAAAGAAGAGAGAAGTTGGAAAAACAATTCGAGCATTTTCTAGAATCATTCAAGCAGGTGCATATGAATATACCTTTCACACAGGTGCTTTCACAAATGCTAGATTATGCTAAATTCATGAAGTAGATATTGTCCAACAAGCGAAAAGTGGAAGAGACATCGGTTGTCAAGCTGACAGAGCATTGTAGTGCCATCTACAAAATAAGCTCCCTAAAACATGTAAAGATCCAAGGAGTTTTACTATACCTTGCTCTTTAGGAAGTACTAAATTTCAAAAATCTTTGTGTGATTCAGGTGATTCTATTAATATTATGCCTTTGTCTACTTTTAGGAAATTAAAGGGAGAGATTGGAGAAATCAGGTCGATACCTGTGTCCTTGCAGCTGGCAGATCAAACCACAATCATACTTGAAGGAATCGTGGAAGATGTGCTGGTTCGGGTAGACAAATTTGTGTTCCATGTGAACTTCATTGTGGTGAACATGGAGGAGAATAGGGAGGTCCCGCTGAATTTAGGTCCACCCTTCTTGGCTACCGGCTGAGCAATTCTGGATATTCAGGAAAGGCAGCTCATGCTCAGAGTGGGGGAAGAAAGGATGATCTTCAAGATTGAAGGAGAAAATGGGGCCCTGGAGGAGCAACTTGGAGAGAGTCAAGCGGATAAGTGTGGGGTTTACCCAAAGAAATCCGAAAAGAAGCTCTCAACAAGGATGTGTGCACTGGGTCAGACATGCAAAGGAGATTCTGACTTCGATTCAGACCCCGACGAGATGAATCAGGAAAGTTTCCTTTACATCTTGCTTTTTATTTGTATGTCATGGGGACATGCCACAATTTAAAGTGTGGAGTGGGGAATATATATATTTATATGTGTGGTTGTAATCATTTCTTTTGATTGAATTTGCTTTTGACTTTTCCCGACGATGGATTTCCCCGGCTGTCTTCTTGAGGGATTAAAGTCGAAGAAAAACAAAACTTTAGCCGTGTAGTTGTATTTTGGTTTCTTAGGTAGTGTAACAATTCCCCCTTGGTTTTGCTTTGTGTCGCGGTTCTTTTCCTAGGGTTTTTCTTGAATCAGGTGTAATTAGTTTTTCTTTTAGCAGGAGTAGTGAAGTCTTGTGCTCGGTGATAAAGGGTGATGATATTTCTTGATTTTGTTGTGCCTTGAGAGTAGTGAGTGCCTGATTTTTGATACATAGGATTAGTTCTTGACTCTTAAATAAGTAACGTAAATTGGTTGATTGTGACTTTGCTAAACTGCTCGGACTAGAGAGTCGGGATAGATCCGACCCTGAGTGAGTTATTGCCCAATGTTTGTGTGAGGTTGTTATTGATATTCTGTGCATATCCGTTGATGTTAAGAACTTTCCCCGTGTGTTTGCAAAGTGAAATAGTAGTCTTGTTCAGTCTAGGAAGTGATATAAGAAATTTTTTGTTGAGCCAATTTTATGTTTTACCCACCTAATTGTGAAGTATCTTAGTTAGCCCTGTTGAGCCTGTATTCCTATTTCTTTGGCAACCACACTACAAACTTGACCCCTTTGTTTGAATTGTCTATCTATTTGAACCTTTACCTCTCGTGAATACTTGAATTTGTATGAGCTTGTAAAAGCTAAGTGAGGTATGGTCGGGTTTTGAGTGGAACTATAGAAAAAGGAGAAAGGTGCATTGTTTGAAAAATTGTGAGATCCACTTGTAGAGAATTGGAAAAAAATAGAGTTTGATTGAAAAGAAAAAAAAATGAGAACGTAGAAAAGAAAGAAAAATGGATTCCATGCTAGTAGTAGTTCTCATCTTCTTTGTGATTAAAGATATTGGGAGCTTGATGCTATTATAATCGAAGGTTGGGGTTTGGGTTAACATAAGTGTGGGGTTTGAATTGTTAATATGTGTGTATTAAAGAAGGGAGGTGTAGTCGCTATATCCAAATCTATCATACCCGTCCCACAGCCTATATTACAACCAAATTAAGTCCTACTTGATCCTTGACTGAATAATCTCAATTAGTAGAGTATTACACTATGGGCAAGACTATATTACGTCTCCTGCGGCATATGAATCTTAATTCTGAGAGTGAGTGAATTCTTTCTATCTCGAGTTCCTAAATGTTCTTGAAATTTATTGTGTGTGGAACTTGTCACGACTCAATTTCCCCTATAGGTCGTGATTGCGCCCAACGTCACCGCTAGGAAAGCCAATAGTGAACTAGCCATGTATTTATTCTTTTTAACAATTTCGAAATAGTTGAATTTTATTTATTAATTAAGTAAGAGGTGAAAAATTCAATAAAATAAAGCGTAAATAAAAATGAGAGCAAGTGTGGTGTAATAAATACTCAAAACAAACCCATCAAGTGTCTATTAGATTATTTCTAAGACGTGGTGTCACAAGTGTATGAGCTACTAATAGAATATACAAATTACTAAACTACTATCTGAAATAGAGTAGACAGAAAGTAAATACAAAAGAGAGACTCTGGGTGCTGCAGTACGAACTAAGAAGCAGCTCACCGTTAAGCCTCAGGGTATCGGGGGCACACGCCGGGATGACTGTCAGATGCACCTACCTCACATCTTGCACGATTAGTGCAGAAGTGTAGCGTGAGTACATAAACAACATATACCCAATAAGTATCCAGTCTAACCTCGAAGAAGTAGTGACGAGGGGTCGACATTGATACTTACTATGAGCCAATAACAAAATGCACAAACTCTAAAATGTTATGGAATATGGAAATAATAATAATAATAATAATAATAATAATAATAATAATAATAATAATAACAAACATAATAATAATAATAATAATAATAATAATAATAATAATAATAATAAGAAGAAGAAGAAGAAGAAGAAGAAGAAGAAGAAGAAGACAAAAACAAGCAGTGAATAAATAATTCTTTAAAGGATAATAAATTCCATAATCTTCATCTAACACATACTAGTTCCAAATCACTTCCGGTTATTAAATAAATTATACCTCTCAAGCCATAACATAATGTCAAGTGTAATCAAGTTCCTAGAATTATCACGCGCGATTTATGCCGAGGTCGTACGACCCGATCAAAAATACTGTGTGAACTGCTGAGGGTTGAATGACACAAACCATAGATGCATCTATTATACTACGGAGACGAATGGCCCGCTCCCATGAGAATAGAGAAGTTTACATCGCTCGCGGAATTACTTGCGACGTGAGAGGACATGGATTTCTCAGAGTTATTAAGTATTCCTCAATTCTTTCCCCAAATAAGAAATCTAACTTGGAAGTTTTCAATTTTAAAATCTCTAGTCTCAGCTCTATTTAATATAATTAATATGTACAACAAGCATGACAGTACAATTAAAGCATGATGTAAATCTAAGACTACCCGGACATCACATAGAATATAGCTACGCACGGACTATCGTCCCCTAGTGCATACGTAGCTCCCCACACAAGTAATTCACAACAAGAAAATACACCTAAGGGGATGAGTTCCCTCTTTAAAGGTTAGGCAAGAGACTTACCTCATTCTAATGCTCACTTCCGGTCCACAAATATGCTCTAAATCCTCAACTTGGTTCCAAACAACCCGACACTAGAAAAATATTATAAAAATAAATCAATATATACTTAAAAGTTCATAATTTAACTATTGGGATTATTACCCACCCCTAATTAGAAAATTCCTAAAATTAACCCTCGATCCCACGAGCCTGGATTCCTGAAATATTCGAAGATAATTGTTACCCATAACCCACGAACTCAAATATATAATTTTCACCCAATTCCATAATCCTTTTTGTGGTTAAATCCCAGTTTTTATCAAAACCTAGGTTTTTCAACTAAACCCATAATTTTCACAAATTTACATGTTAAAAGCTACCCATAATCTATGTATTAACAATACATTGGATAGACATTACGTACCTTCAATAGCTAGGTAAAAATCCCTCTCCAAGAAGATCCAAAATCGCCCAAGAGATGAAAGAAATGAGTCAAAAATGGCCTAAGTCCCGACTTAAATGTACCTCACTACCCAGCGGTTTTCGTACTTGCGATACCACTGTCGCACCTGTGGCTCCGCTTATGCAGACAAAACCTCGCAAGTGCGGACCAAGCCCAGGTCTTCCTCCTTCGCTTGTGCGGAAAACGGCTCAATTTTGCGAGCCCGCTTCTGCGGCATACGCTTCAGACCTGCGACCTTCCCCGCTTCTGCGATCGCCTGCCTTGCACCTGCGCCTTCACAGGTGCGGTCCCTGCCTCGCTTCTGCAATCACTGGACAGTCCACACCAGGCCACTTCTGTGGTCAAAAGCTCACACATGCGGTCAAGATCTCACAGGTGCGGACACATCAGAACTGGTGCACCAGCAGTTCTATTAAGTCCAAACTTAGACCGCTCATCGTCCGTATGGCACCCAAGACCCCCGGGGCCCCGCCCAAACATACCAACAAGTTTGTGAACATAAGACAGACCTACTCGACCTCTCGAAACACAGAAAACAATACCAAAACTAAGAATCACAACCCAAAACCAAATAGAATCAACTTATGAACTTCAAGTTATTGCAACTTACTCCGAACGTGCCGAATCATACTTAAACTACTTGGAAAGACACCAAAATTTGCGTGCAAGTCTTAAATCACCATACGGAACTATTCCCAAGATCGGAATCCCAAATGGAACTCGATAAAATAAAAACCAACTTCAAACCAAATTTAATGAACTTGAAAAACCTTCAAGGTGCCAACTTTCAATATTAAGCGCCAAAATGCTCCCGGGTCATCCAAAACCCGATCCGAACATACGCCCAAGTCCAAAATCATCATACGAACCTATTGGGACCATCAAATCCCGATTATGAGGCCGTTTACTACAAATGTTGACCCAAAACAAACTTAACCCTTTGAAGCCAATAATAAGGAACTAAGTGTTCCGATTTCAACCCGAACCCTTTCAAATCCTGAACTAACCACTCCCGCAAGTCATAAAGCAGTAAAAGAGCATACGCAGAGTCTTGTTTAGAGGAACGTGAATCTAGAAAGCAAAACGATTGGTCAGGTCAATACATTCTCCACCTCTTAAACAAACGTTCGTCCTCGAACGGGTCTAGAATCGTACCTGAAGTGCCGAATAAGTGTGGATATCTGCTCCGCATGTCCTTCTTGGTCTCCCAAGTCGCCTCCTCGACTGGTTAACCCCTCCACTAAACATTTACCGCAGAAAACTTCTTGGACCTCAATTGGCGAACCTGCCTGTCAACAATGGCAACTAGCTCCTCCTCGTAACCCAGGCTCTCATCTAGCTGAATCGTGTGGTAGTCTAACACATGCGACCTATCGGCATGATACTTCTGGAGCATAGACACGTGAAAGATCGGATGAACTCCCAATAGACTGGAAGGCAAAGCAAGCTCATAAGCAACCTCCCTAACTCGTCTCAACGCCTCAAATGGACCTATAAACCTTGGGCTCAACTTTACCTTCTTCCCGAACATCAAGATTCCCTTCAATGGTGAGACATTCAATAGAAGCTTCTCACCCATCATAAATGATAAATCACGCACCTTTTCCAAGGCATCCTTCACAAAGTAACTACCATATACCTTAGCCTCGCCGGGCTCAAACCATCCGATGGGCGAACGACACCACCGACCATACAAAGACATAAATGGAGCCATCTCAATGCTGGACTGATAACTTTTGTTGTAAGCAAACTCGGCCAAATGCCAGAATCGATCCCAGTGCCCTAAGCATATCCTCTAAGATCTGAACCGTCCGTTCCGACTGCCCGTCGGTCTGCGGATAAAAGTTTGTGCTGAGCTCTACCCGGGTCCCCAACTCACTCTGTACTGCCCTCCAGAAATTCAAAGTAAACCAAGGGCATCTATCTCATATAATGGAAAGAGGCATACCATGCAGCCGAACAATCTCCTGAATGTAAATCTGGGCCAATCTCTCTGAAGAATACGTGGTCACAACCGGAATGAGGTGTGCCGACTTGGTCAACCTATCAACAATGACCCTAACTGCATCAAACTTCCTCAAGGTCCGCGGCAACCCAACTACGAAGTCCATAGTAATGCGCTCCTATTTGCACTCAAGTATAACCATCTGCTAGAGTTGGCCACCTGGCCTCTGATGCTCATACTTAACCTGCTGGCAATTTAGGCACCTCGCCACATACTCAACTATGTCCTTCATTTGCCACCACTAATAATGTTTCCTCAGGTCACGATACATTATCGTAGCACTTACATGAATAGAATACCGAGAACTGTGTGCCTCCTCTAGAATCGTTTCCCTCAATCTATCAACACTTGGGACACAGAGACGACCCTGGAATCGCAGAACACCATCATCACTGATAGTAACCTCCTTGGAACCACCCTGTAGTACCGTATCGCTTAGAACTAATAAGTGCAGATTGTCATACTGGCAACCCTTGATCTGCTCGAATAGTGAAGACTGGGTGACGACGCATAAAAGAGCTCAGTTGGGCTTTGAAATATCCAACCTCACAAGTCTGTTATCCAAGGACTGAATGTCCAAAGCTAGTGGCTTCTCCTCTGCTGAAATGAATGCCAAACTGCTCATACTCTCCGCCTTTCTGCTCAAGGCATCCGCAACCACATTCGCCTTTTCCGGATAATAAAGGATGGTAATATCATAATCATTTATTAACTCAAGCCACTAGAGCTGCCTCAAATTAAGATCTCTCTGCTTGAACAAATACCGCAAGCTGCGATGATCGGTGTAAACCTCACAGGACACCCCATAAATATAATGCCTCCAGATCTTAAGAGCATGAACTATCGCGGCCAACTCTAAATCATGTAAGGGGTAATTCTTCTCATGGGGCTTCAGCTGACATGAAGCATATATACTAACTCTCCCCTCCTGCATCAATACATAACCCAGGCCAATGCGTGAAGCATCATAATACACATTATACATCCCTGAACCGGAAGGCAACACTAACACTGATACGGAAGTCAATGCAGTCTTGAGCTTCTGAAAACTCACCTCGCAATCATCGGACCATTGGAACGGAACACCCTTCTGGGTCAATCTAGTCAAAGGTGCTGCAATAGATGAGAAACCCTCCACAAACCGATGATAATAACCTGCTAACCCCAAGAAGCTCCTGACTCGGTCGCTATGGTAGGACGAGGCCAATCCTGAACTGCCTCGATCTTCTTGGGGTCTACCTTAATACCCTCGCCTGATATAACATGCCCTAAGAATGCCACATAACCTAACCAAAACTCACACTTGGCGAACTTAATATATTGCTTATGTTCCCACATGGTTTGAAGTACCACTCTCAAATGCTGCTCGTGCCTTTCCATGCTACGGAGGTAGATTAAAATGTCATCAATGAAGACAATGACAAACGAGTCAATATATGGCCTAAACACCTGGTTCATCAAATCCATAAATGCCGCCGAGGTGTTAGTCAAACCGAAAGACATCACTAGAAACTCATAGTGGCTATATCTAATCGGGAAAGCCATCTTCGTAACATCCGAATCATGAATCTTCAATTAATGGTACTCCGATCTCAAATCAATCATAGAGAACACCCCTGGCACCCTACAACTGGTCAAACAAATCATCAATACACGGCAACGAGTACTTGTTCTTAATGGAAACTTTGTTCAATTGGCGGTAATCAATGTACATTCGCATAGTCCCATCAAGCTGTTATTTCAGCTCCTTCAACTCTTTCAGAGCCATGCGGTACAGTGGAATAGAGATAGGCTGGGTACATGGAGCCAAATCAATACAAAAATCGATATCACTATCTTGTGGCAGGCCTGGAAGATCAGAAGGAAACACATCAGAGAACTCCGGGACCACGGGCACTTCATCAATCGCCGGAGTCTCTGTAGTAGTAACCGGAACATAAGCTAGATAAGCCAAACAACCCTTCTCTGCCATGAGTTGAGCCTTCAGAAAAGAGATAACCTGACTAGATGCACTGACAGAAGAACCCTTCCACTCCAATCTAGGCAACTCTGGCATCGCCAAGGTAATAGTGTTGGCATGGCAATCAAGGATGGCATGATATGGAGACAACCAATATATGCCTAAGATGACCTCAAAGTTGGTCATATCAAGAAATAGAATATCCGCTCTAGTCGCATAACCACAGAAAGTCACGATATAAGTCTGTTAGATCCAATCCACCACAAAATTGCCCACTAGCGTGGACACATATATAGAATTACCCAAGGACTCGCGAGGAACACCTAAAAAATGAGCAAACAAAGATGAAACATATAAATATGTTGATCCTGGATCAAATACTACTGAAGCATCCCTACTGTAGACAGAAATAATATATGTGATCACGACATCTGAGGCCACTATATCTGGTCTGGCCGGAAAAGCATAGAACCTAGCTGGACCACCACCTGACTGGCCTCCACCTCTAGGACGGCCCCTACCTACCCGCCATCTACCTCTAGGCAGCCGGGCGACTGGTGGGGCAGCTGGTGCTGTAATCATATGTTGATGACCCTACTGTACTCCCTTATCCCGAAGTCTAGGAAAAAACCTCTTCATGTGGCCAGGATCCCCGCACTCGTAACTACCCCTCGGAACGGTGGACTGCTAACCTAAAGTCTGACCCTGATGGCCTGAATACCCACTGGAGGAACCCTGAATAGCTGGTAGGCGGTAGGCACTGTCTAGCGTGGGGCTGAAATATGGCCGCACTGGAGCACCGCGAGAAGGCGGCGATGCTGTATTTGTGGGCTTGCCAAACTGACCCCTGACAAACTGACCTCTGCCCCCAGCCGGGGCACCTCTAAACCCTTCAAAATATCGAAAGTGCTTATCCCTCGTCACCTGCTCTCGTCTCTACTGCCGAACACCCTCCATCCTCCGAGCTATCTCCACAACTAGCTCGTACGAAATCCCCATCTCAACCTCTCGGGCAATAGTGGCCTGGACACCAGAGTGCAAACCCTCAACGAACCTCTGCACTCTCTCTGCATCAGTAGAAAGTGTCATAAGTGCATGGTGAGATAACTCAGAGAATCTCGCCTCATAGTCGGTCACCGACATCCGGCTCTGCTGGAGCTGCTCGAACTGAAATCACAACTCTTCCCTATGAGAGGGTGGTATATATCTATCTTAAAAGAGGCATATGAACTGGTCCCAAGTCATGGGAGGAGAACCTGCTGGTCAGCCGAGAAGATAGGACTACCACCATCTACCGGCCCTACCCTTTAGCTGAAAGGTGGTAAAGTCCACCCCGTGGGACTCCAATATCCTCATATTGTGCAGTTTGTACCTGCAACGATCAATAAAGTCCTGGGGGTTCTCATGTCGCTCACCTCCAAATATAGGAGGATGTAGCCGGGTCCATCTATCTAATAGCTTCTCCAGCTCGCCGACTGCAGTTGGTCTAAGCTTAGGTATGGCTGTTGTAATTGGCTGGGCTCCGCACACGGGTATTGTGCCCGGGGTCTAATATACAGCAGCTGAATGCCCAGGAACCTGAGCGGTAAGGGTCTGTGCTCCCCCTCCCGCTTGAGATATGGCTGGGTCTACTGGAAAGAAACCAGCCTGAGTCATAGAATCCCTGAACCGTAACATATGACCCATGACCTCCTGGAATCCTTGTGCGGACAAGAACTTTACTGGGACTGGCTCCGCTGCAGGCACCTCTCCCTACTCCTCAATAGCGGGATCCTCCGTTGGATCCACTGGTGGTACGACTGGAGCAACTCTAGGATGTCCTCATCCTCTACCATGAGTTCGAGCCCTCCATCAGCCTTTACCTTAGCCTCTAGTAACATGGGGAGAAGCGCCTCCATGGTCGGGTACTTCTGCCCCACGCGTTTTCACCATCTGTGAGAGAATAAGAGAAATATAATTAGCACATGATCAACTGAATGATAGAAAATGAAGAAATATTAGTTTCCTAACATCCTATAGCCTCTCAAAGATAAGTACGAATGTCTCCACACCGATCTGCAAGATTCTATTAGGCCTGCTCGTAACTTGTGAGATCTACCTGAACCTAGTGCTCTAATACCATGTTGTAACGACCCAATTTCCCCTATAGGTCGTGATGGCACCCAATGTCACCTCTAGGCAAGCCAATGGTGAACTAGCCATGTATTTATTCTTTTTAACAATTCCGAAATAGTTAAATTTTATTTATTAATTAAGTAAGAGGTGAAAAATTCAATAAAATAAAGCGTAAATAAATATGAGAGCAAGTGTGGTGTAACAAATACTCAAAAAAAAACCCATCAAATGTCTATAAGCATATTTCCAAGACCTGGTGTCATAAGTGTATGAGATACTAATAGAATATACAAAACACTAAACTACTATCTAAAATAGAGTAGACAGAAAGTAAATACAAAAGAGAGACTCCGGGTGATGCAGAACGGACTAAGAAGCAGCTCACCACTAAGCCTCGGGGTATCGGGGGCACACGCCGGGATGACTGCTAGATGCACCTGCCTCACATCCTGCACGATTAGTGCAGAAGTGTAGCGTGAGTACATAAACAACATGTACCCACTAAGTATCCAGTCTAATTCGAAGAAGTAGTGACGAGGGGTCGACATTGACACTTACTATCAGCTAATAATAAAATGAAGAAACTCTAAACAGTTATGGAATATGGAAATAATAATAATAATAATAATAATAATAATAATAACACAATAACAAGCAGTGAATAAATGATTCTTTAACTGATAATAAATTCCAAAATACTCATCTAACAAATACTAGTTCCAAATCACTTCCGGTTATTAATTAAATTATACCTCTCAAGACATAACAGAATATCAAGTGTGATCGGGTTTCGAGAATTATCACGCACGGTTTATGTCGAGGTTGTACGGCCCGATCCAAAATATTGTGTGCACTACTGAGGGTCGAATGACACGAACCATAGATGCATCTATTATACTGCCGAGGCGAACGACCTGCTCCCATGAGAATAGAGAAGTTTACCTTGCTCGCGGAAGTACTTGCGATGCGAGAGGACATGGATTTCTCAGAGTTATTAAGTATTCCTCAATTCTTTCCCCAAATAAGAAATCTAACTTGGAAGTTTTCAACTTTAAAATCTCTAGTCTCAGCTCTATTTAAGATAATTAATATGCACAACAAGCATGACAGTACAATTCAAGCATGATGTAAATCTAAGACTACCCGGACATCTCATGAAATATAGCTACGCATGGATTCTCGTCACCTAGTGTGTACGTAGCTCCCCATACAAGTAATTCACAACATCAAAATACACCTAAGGGGATGAGTTCCCTCTTACAAGGTTAGGCAAGAGACTTACCTCGTTCTCAAGCTCACTTCCGGTTCACTAATACACTCTAAATCCTCAACTTGGTGCCAAACAATCCGAAACTAGCCAAATATTTTATAAATAAATCAATATATACTCAAAAGTTCATAATTTAACTATTGGGGTAATTACACACCCCTAATGGGAAGATTCCTAAAATTCACCCCCCGGCCCACGTGTCTGGATTCCGGAAATCTTTGAAGATAATAGTTACCCATTACCTCACAAACTCAAATATATAATTTTCACCCAATTCCATAATCATTTTCTTGGTTAAATCCCATTTTTATCAAAATCTAAGTTTTTCAACTAAACTCACAATTTCCACAATTTTACTTATTTAAATCTACCCATAATCTACGCATTTAACTTACATTAGATAGAAATTACTTACCTTCAATATATAGGTGAAAACCCCTCTCCAAGAAGCTCCAAAATCGTCCAAGAGATGAAAGAAATGAGTCAAAAATGGCCTAAGTCCCGACTTAAATGAACCTCACTGCCCAGCGGTTTTCGCACCTACGGTGCCACTGTTGTACCTGCGGCTCTGCTTCTACGGACAAAACCTCACAGGTGCGGACCAAGCCCAGGTCTGCCTCCTTCGCTTCTGTGGACAATTTCTCGGTTCTGCGAGCCCGCTTCTGCGGCGTGCTCGCCGTACCTGCCACCTTCCCTGCTTCTGCGATCGCCTGCCTCACACCTGCACCTTCACTGGTGCAGTCCTTCCTCACTTCTGCGATCACTCAGCAGTTCACACCAGGCCGTTTCTACGGTCAAAAGCTCGCATCTGTGGCCAAGATCTCGCAGGTGCAGACGCACCAGAACTGGTGCACCAGTAGTTCTATTAAGTCCAAACTTGGTCCGCGCTTCGTCCGAATGGCACCCGAGGCCCTGCCCAAACATACCTACAAGTTTGTGAACATATGACGGACCTGATCGACCTCTCAAAACATGGAAAATAATATCAAAACTAAGAATCACAACCCAAAACCAAATAGAATCAACTTATGAACTTCCATTTCTTCTAACTTACTCCGAACATGCATAATCATATTTAAACTACTCAGAAAGACACCAAATTTTGTTTGCAAGTCTTAAATCACCATGCGGAACTATTCACATGCTCAAAATCCCAAACGAACCTCGACAACACCTAAACAAACTTCAAATCAAATTTAATGAACTTTAAAAACCTTCAAGGTGCCAACTTTCAATATTAAGCGCCGAAACGCTCCCGGGTCATCCAAAACCCGATTCGGACATACGCCCAAGTCTACAATTATCATACAAACCTATTGGGACCGTAAAATCCCGGTTCTGAGGTCATTTAATATAAATATTACCCAGGTCAAACTTACTCCTTTTAAGCCAATAATAAGGAACTAAGTGTTCCGATTTCAACCCGAACCCTTCCAAATACCAAACTAACCACCCCTGTAAGTCATAAAATAGTAAAAGCACATAGGGAAGTCTTATTTAGGGGAACGGAGATCTAGAAAGTAAAATGACCGCTCGGGTCGTTACAAAACTACTCTCTATTATTTGTGTAAGGGCATATGATTTGCGAAGGTAAGGTGAAATCTTTGACCTCTGTGTTAGAGTAAGTGAGCAGGTTATGAACAATATGTGGTGCTCGTGAGTCAAGTCTTGAGGTAAGGATGTTATGATATGGTGCTTAGACTGTTTTACATATTCGTGGCATGATGCATTAGGGAAGTTGTATGATAAGAAGGTCGTCTCTATGTGAAGTGCAGTTTGATTGCTCGAGGACGAGCAATGGTTTAAGTGTGGGGTGTTGATGGTAAGCTAGAATCACGTATTTTAGACATAGTTTTCACTCTAATTACTGTATTTTACTTATGTTTGAGCTTGAATGTTAGTGTATTGCACTTATTATGTATTTTGTGCATTGCAGGAAGTGATTTCGAGTTAAAAAGATATTTAGGAGCTATATTGATCAAGTTGGAGCTTTGAAGTCTGAGTAAAATTCCAAGAGATTAAACCAGGATCATATTTTGAGGTCGAGAGCCAAGTCTGGATATCAAAAATAAACAAAACGAAAATACTTTGTAAATAATACTCTGCCGCACCACATGGGGCGGCGCATAGGGTGACGCGGAAGTAGAAATTTCTGTTGTCCGTCAGAACCTGCCCTCTGAACTTCCCCACTAATGCCCACATGGTGGGTTGGAAAAGGTAATTTCGCCAGGGCCTACTCCTACAAAGTATAAATAAACCAAAAAATATTTTTGAAGGGGCTTTTGACCTGGGAAGCTTTGGGAGATCATTGAAGGCTAGAAGACAGGGGATTTCATCATCTTTCCATTAATTCAATACAGGAGTTTGGATTGTAATGTTAGATTGATACTTTCTTACTCTTTAATTATAATTGTAATGACTTTCTCCATGATTATGGAGTAGTTGCCCTTAGGGTTTAATGGATATGGTGTTTTGATTGATATTTGTGGATTCTAACTCTAGTTCTTTGCTTGAATTCGTTTATGGAGCTTTGAGTTGTTACACGTTTATCCACCCGTCTATTTAATAGAAAGAGAAATATTTTGGTGATTATCTTTGCATTATTTTGTTTGGTTTGATTCAGTGATTCTCTTAAGTAATCGAAGGAGCTTGTAGATTTGTTAATTAAATCAAGTTAGGAGAATATTAGAGAGACGTTTTCCTAAATACTAATCCATTAAGGCATGCTTGCATATTTTTGCAGTGCTTATATTAGTTCACCTCATAGAGTTAAGATTTAATCGAGAGATGAGTCTTGACTACACGTTGGAACTAATCATCGAGTAAATTCCTGAGAATTATTAGAACATTAGAGTGAATTAAACTAGAGTTAAATCCCAAATAGCTATCTTACACCTATCCTGTCAAAACCCTTATTTCTTATATTGATAAGAAACCAACTCTGCTAATCTCTAGTTCTTTGCAGTCAATTGTCAATTGCTTTACTTTAATAGTTAATCGTAGTTCGTAATCATTCTAAATCATATTTTGATCGTCCTGAATAATGTTAACCAGAAATTATTAAAGTATTATTTAAATCCAATCCCTGTGGAGACGATAATTTGATTATACTATCTTTGATTAGCGAGCATGAATTTTGTGTTTTGCGCTCTTCAAATTTTGGCATTGTTGCCGGGGATTGGCAATCAATAGTGTTTCAAAATAGTTTTTGGTACTAATTCGGGAATTTATTTAATTTTTTCTTCACAGGTTTCTCTTCCGTGTGCAGGTAACAGGTTAAGTTCATGGTGTATGACTTGATCTTCTTCAAACGAAGTAGTACCCTAAAAACCGGTGTTGGAGGCAGCACAACATGGAGAAGAAGCTGCATGGATAGCAGCTGAGTCAGCCCGTAGAGCTTCAAGTACGTGCATGTGAATATACCTTTCAAATAGGTGCTTTCACATATGCTAGCTTATGCTAAATTCATAAAGGAGATATTGTCCAAGAAGCGGAAAGTTGAAGATACATTGGTTGTCAAGCTGACAGAGCATTGTAGTGCCATCTACAAAATAAGCTCCCTAACAAATGTGGAGATCCAGGGAGTTTTACGATACCTTGCTCTTTAGGAAGTACTAAATTTCAAAAATCTTTGTGTGATTCAGGTGCTTCTATTAATCTTATGCCTTTATCTATTTTCAGAAAATTAGAGGGAGAGATTGGAGAAATCAGGTCGATACATGTGTCCTTGCAGCTGGTAGATCAGACCACAATCACACTTGAAGGAATCTTGGAAGATGTGCTGGTTCGGGTAGACATATTTGTGTTCCCTGTGAACTTCATTGTAGTGAGGGCACATGATTTGCGAAGGTAAGGTAAAATCTTTGGCCTCTGTGTTAGAGTAAGTGAGCAGGTTGTGAAAAATGAGTGATGCTCATGAGTCAAGTCTTGAGGCGAGGATGTTATGACATGGTGCTTAGTCTATTTTAAATATTCGTGGCATGATGCGTTAGGGAAGTTGTCTGATAAGAAGGTCGTCTCTATGTGAAGTGCAATTTGATTGCTCGAGGACGAGCAATGGTTTAAGTCTGGAGTGTTGATGGTAGGCTAGAATCACGTGTTTTAGTTGTAGTTTGCACTCTAATTACTGCATTGTACTTGTGTTTGAGCTTAAATGTTAGTGTATTGCACTTATTATGTAATTTATGCCTTGTAGGAAGTGATCTCAAGTTAAAAAGATATTCAGGAGCTAAATTGTACAAGTTGGAGCTTTGAAGTCTGAATAAAAGCCCAAGGGATTAAACCGGGATAACATTTGGGGGTCGGGAGCCAAGTCTGGATATCAAATATAGAAAAAACAAAATTACTCTATAAACAATGCACTGCCGCGCCGCATGGGGCGGCGCAGCAGTAGAAATTTCTACTGTCCGTCAGAACCTGCTCTCTGAACTTCCCCACTAATGCCCCGCATGGTGCGGCACATAGTGCAGCGCGCTTGTGTAGTTTTCTCAAAGTACTTTCCTGTGTCAGCTTGAAAAATGTAATTTCGCCTGCGCCCACTCCTACAGCGTATAAATACACCAAAAAGATGTTTTTGAAGGAGCTTTTGACCTGGAAACTCTAGGAGAGCATTGGAGGCTACAAGACACAATATTTCATCATCTTTCCATCAATTCAATACTGGAGTTTTGAATTGTAACATTAGATGGATGCTTTCTTAGTTTTTAATTATAATTGTGATGACTTCCTCCATTATTATGGAGCAGTTTCCCTTAGGGTTTAATTCAGTGACTCTCTTAAGTAATTGAAAGAGCTTGTTCAATTGTTGATTAAATCAAGTTAGGAGAATATTCGAGAGACGTTTTCCTAAAGACTAATCCATTAACGCATCCTTGCATATTTTCATAGTGCTTATATTAGTGCACCTCGTAGAGTTAAAATTTAATTGAGGGAGGAGTCTTGACTACACGTTTGAACTAATCATTGAGTGAATTTGTGAGAATCATTAGAACATTAGAGTGAATTAAACTTGAGTTAAATCCCAAATAGCTATCTTGCACCTATCCTATCAAAACACTTATTTCTCATATTGATAAGAAACCAACTCTCTTAATCACTAGTTCTTTGCAGTCAATTGTCAATTGCTTTACTTTAATAATTAATCGTAGTTCGTAATCATTCCAAATCATGTTTTATCGTCCTGAATAGCGTTAAACCATAAATTACTAGAGCATTATTTAACTCCAATCCCTGTGGAGACGATAATTTAACTATACTATCTTTGATTAGCGAGCATTAATATTGTATTGTGTTTTGCGCTCGTCGCATACTATCATATAAACATAAGCAATACAATCACCCCTAGGCCATCACATAGCATCCCCATAATGCCTCCCTTATTTCTCCACATGTGTACATAACAATAAAAGCCGGGTCATTTTGCCACATGCGCATATCACCACCCTTAATTTGCCATGTGGGCAACCCGAGAAAACGTCACCCTTATTTTGCCCCATGCGTACAAAAATGACATAATCGCAGGCCACATACCTCGTACTGACACCCCCAATCACAATCGCACAGCAAAGACCTCGTGCCATAATATCATCACAATCACATGATAAAGACCTCGTTCCAAATATCATAACAATAGCACGGCAAATACTTCATGCCATAATATCATCACAATCTATCCCCTTAATATGTCCACAAGTTCCATAATCACAATAATGCAAGATAATAATTTATCATCAAGAGGCATCTCTTCATAACTCATAAATAATGCGCACAAGAACATGATAACAATAAAAATGCGAATAAGGCATGACTACGGCTAAATAAATTATGGCAACCAAATTAAAGTTGTCATACAAAGGATCACATATGTATCACAGAGTGTACAGGTCCCAATAAAAGCACAACACAAGATTAAGTACGGATGTATGTTCATAACATACGTACATCTACCTCCGAGGCAAGTATAGCATAAGTCTCAAGATTTTCTCAACATATTCAATTTAGGTACCAATAGTCTCAACATTTCTCTAGCGAGGTTTATTATTCTCACGTAGTCAATTAATTGAATAATACATAGAATCAAGTAGAACACACAACCAAACAAAGCATAGAGTAAGCTAGAATTTATCTCGAGCATGAATACCCATGGCACATATATATATGCTCATCATCTCATATATACATCAACCCCCGCATGTATCAATCAAATATCAATTATAAGGAAATATTTCCTAAACAAAAGTTAAGCAAGACGCTTACCTCAAACAAGCAAAATCAATACTCTAAAATTACCTTCAAGCGCGAATCAACCTCTAAATGGCTCGAATCTAGCAAAAAACAACTAAATAACATCAAACAAATCCATATGAAATAACTCCAAACAATAAAGCTTCAATTTTTATACAAAATACACAAAGTCAACCCTAGCCTGCACCCCGGAACGTGGCAAAACTCAAAACTTTAGAACACTCATTCCAATACGAGTTCAAATATACAAGTTTCATCCAAAACTAACTCCAAATAGGGGTTTTAATCTCCATTTTTCGCTTTAGTTTTGCCAAAACCTCTAAAATACACTTTCTTATCTTACAAGCCAAAGCCTCTAAAATACACTTTCTTATCTTACAAGCCAAAGCCCTCTTTTCTTCTTTAAGATTTATTGATTTAGAGCCAAAATCAATGATAGATTCATCTTATAATCATAAATACGAGTTAGGTTTACTTACCCTTATGAAGTAGATGAAAACTCCCTCAAATATTGCCTCTTCTATAACTCCAAAACGTTTTGAGAAAAGTAACTAAATCCCAAAATAAGTAAAAAATAAAATAAAATAAAATACAGCAGATTTCCCAACCCGAATCAGATGCTACATGACCCCGAAACTCATATTTGATAAGCCCAACATAATCCTTACGAGATTACACCCAAGATAGCCTTTTGAATCACATAATTTGGCCTTAAAATAAAGGAGATATCGTGTTTTGATGTTTTTTACAGGAAGTCTGAATATTTCAGGGTCGTAACTGGTACTTTCGGAATTGTTGCACCAAAAACATCTGCAATAGGAAAATCTTTGTTTTAGCACGCAAAACTCATTAAGAACCTCCCGTACAACAACAACAACATCCCAGTGTATTCCCAGTTTATGTCGAAACCTCTCGGACATAAACCATATATGCATTTCAATCATAAAATATGCTATGAACCTGCTCGTGCACTCAAAACACCAAAAGAGGTCATCTTAACCCGATATTGACCATGGTCAAACTCCAAATTCTTAACTTAACTAGTCTTCCAACCAGTGATCTAAAACATACCCAAGTCTTCGGGACCCTATCCAATCATACAAAAAAGTACAAATACGTTATCCAAACTTATCCAAAGTCTCAAAACACCCACGAGAATATCACAACAAAGAATCGATGCTCAAACTGAATAGAAATTCTTTTAAGTTGTTAAATGTTCATTCTTTCAAAAGAGTGTCTGAATCACACTTACACACTTTAGATTACTTTTAAACTTTTCATACACGTTGAATTCAATTATGTAGACCTATCTAAAGTCTCAGAACACCAATTGGAGTCCAATAACATCATAGTCAACTCTTGATTAAACTTATAAACTTTTAAGTTCTTTAAAATGCAAACTTTCAACAAATAATGTTGAATTCTTCTAGGAACCTCTAAAACCAAATCTAGACATATGTTCAAGATCAAAACTCAATTCCTAGTTCGTTTACCGAAAAGTCAAACTTTGGTCAACTCTTTCAACTCGAGAGTCATTCTTCCAAATTAATCTCGAACCGTTGAAAACCAAAATCGACCATATACGCAAGTCATCATACATATTATGAAGCTACTCAAAGTCTCAAACCATCGAACGAAATACTACAAGTTCACATATCAGAACATGGAATCCCTAAGGATTTCTACAGAGTCATACTCCTAATAGTGTTAGCTTCAAACAAATCATCATGTTTAAATAGCATCAGCAAAGGTCCTTATAAGATTTTAGGGATCAGATTTGGTTTTAAATTTAATAGTAGGGAAAGGACTGGGGAGGTTCTGGACAAGACAATGAAATCGGAAATCAAACAGGAACATGCAATAACTAGTTAGTTACATGAGCACTTCAAGTGAAGTAATAATTTCATACAGACAGGGAAGCTTTACATATTTATGAAGTTAGGTTAAGCATGACATGAGGAGAAAGATTTACAGATAAAGAAAAGGCATTGCATTAAAACAGGTTTAACTCAAACTTAAGTCTAAATTAGTATCTAAGTATTAAATGGTCATGATTCTGTTTCGATAAGTTATCACTTGGTTATAGCAGAGTAACTAGGTCCTGTTTTTCTAGGGAAGACAATCTTAAAAGATAAAATGCATGTCAACTTTTCAAAGATCAATGATAACCCTAAAGGATTAGATACATGAGGTATGATACCAAGTAAGTTTTAGATTGAACATGCAGTAGAAGATGTTAACTAATCAAGAAAACAAATATGTCATGATTGTGTTATGATGAAAGATAACTTAGTTTTTAACAAATATGTACAATAGGACTATTGGGATTCATAAAGAGAAGAAAGTTTAATTCAAACAAGATTAGGTCAACATATGCAACAACAACTAGACAAAATAAAAAAGACCATAGTGGCAACTCACAAATAGTTTAAAAAACATACGTAGAGAAAAAAAATATATAAACACTTAAAGTTTATACTTAAGGTTAAAGGATAGAGGATATAAACTTAAACACCTTTAGATTCATCTCAGTCATGGTTATCAAATAATAAGCTCAACTTCAAGACTCAAAAACTACAGAGATGCAACATATAAGGATAAATGTGACTGCAGATCAATGAAAAAGCTATGAAGTTCATGTGAACATGAACACATAATAACTCAAACATGTAGACTGTTGGAAACTCAAAAACAAAGATCAGCAGGAATCAATCAATGGTTTGATCAATCATCGATTAAAGACTCAAAAGCATGACAAATAATCACATGTGGATATTAAACTAACAGAACACAAGCATTAACATACCAATCACAAACACCATAAAACAATTGTAATACACAGAATATAACTAACATATTTGTAGCATTCAAAGGAGATGAATAAAAGAGAAGGGTGAGAGATGTGCTGACCATTTTGAGAGCAGCAGACCAAACGAAGGTTCTTTCTCAATTGATTAAGACCCCAGGAACCTCAAGTTTGAACCAGCGACAGCACTTAGCAAACGAAAAGAAAAGAACAGTAAGAAAACCCATGGTTTTGAACTCTAAATTTCATAGATGATTTCCTATTTATAGTGCCATTTAAGTCTATAGGGTTTCAAAGGATTCAAATCACATAGTGGAAGATGATGATAGTAGAGGTAAAATCAGAGAACACATTGGGGAAAATAGTGATGAGTTTACCTGAGAGGAGAGAAGTAGACCGTTGAGGGAAAACAACCATCGAGTAAGAGCCCAAATGTCTAGAGGTCACTTCGCTTGACCTCTGGACCAAGAATAATCATTATAACCCTGAGAAACTTTCATGCATGCCATATATTTAACAAAACAGATGAGGGTTTCAGAGATTTCACCCTTGCACAATTAAGTCTAGAGTTTTCGGATTTGGGGTTTTGAATATCCATCAACGAGAATGGAAATCTGGTCTTACACTTCATAGCCTAGGGACAAAGCGACTTGACTCTGCCAGTTGGGATTTGAGAGCAAAGACGAAATGGTGTTTCAATCTCAAGGGATTAGAATCTGATAACTCAGATTTAGTGAACAAACGGGGAAATAACAACAGGATTCTTGGATTCAGAAGGCAAAGGAGATGAAATCTATGATCGATTTGTGACCTTGCACTAATTTGTGCAAGGTTTGGTAACTGATTGGTTTGTGAGGTTGAGAGAAAAGAGAGGGGAAATGGAAAGAGAGGCAGTCGGGTGAGGTGAAGAATGATTAGGGTTTTTGGGTAGGTTAGGGTCGTCTCTGAGTTTAAGATAGGGGAATAGGATCTGGGCCGTTGATCTTTAAGATCAATTGTCTTAATATGATGGGGTCGTCGGATATCTCCGTTTGGACGGCTGAGATTAAATTTGATGGGGTGTTGAAATTAAAGGGTAAATTAGGATAAACATGGACCATGGATCTGAAGGATGGGCGGACCAGATGATTTGTGTTTGTTTTGAGAGTGCTGTAGATGGATGATGTGGCACGTTATGATTGGTGCAGAGGGATCACTTGGATTGCCAACAGGGATGAGATGGGATTGTTTGGGTTGGGTATATTTCGGATTGGGCTTGAGTAAATGGGACAAAGTGATTTAAAAATGGCCATTTTATATTTGATTCAAGAATTGTAATTGTGGCCTTTTTGGTCTTTTAAACCATCTTGAATTTAATTTAAATAAATTTAATAGTTTTCAATAAATGCGGTGAAAATTATAATTATTATATACTTAATTATTTGAAGTTATTTATTTATAAAATACTTCATTCTCCTAAATTGTGACACTAACTTCGAATTTCATATAATAATCTAATTAACCAGAAATTAAAGAATAATTTATTGAATTAATTATAGAACCTACGTAGAGAAATTATTTTAATAATCCCAAAATGGTAATATATTTTTAATTACATAATTTCAATGCTATGTGATTAATTTTAAAACTAATGCTTGGTTAATTTGTGAAAAATAGATATTCATTATTAGAAAATAATTCGAAAATATTTATTGTAAATTATTAAGTATAAATAATTAGGTATAAATAAATTACACATTGTTGTTGTTGTTGTTGTTGTTGTTGTATTAAGTATAAATAAATTAATTTAAAAGGGGAGGGTCAAAATTGGCCGTCACCAGCTGCCCCTCTTTGACCGGAGACGATGAAAGAGTTTTTGAGTAAAGAAATTGAACATAAGCCAATTTCGTCCTGACTTTTAGGCAGGTATTGCAAGAAATGGGGATGATGAATTGCAGGATTGAATTGAGGAAGAATCTAGAAAGATTTAGGAATATTTGACTGAATTCTGGCTTGGAATTGCTTACATACCTCGGTCTTAACGAGGATCAGGCCTCATGTAGTTCTGGAGTAGGGACTTTGGTGATGTCACGACCCAAGATCCACTGTAGGTCATGATGGTGCCTAACACCACCGTCATGCAAGTCAATGGTGATTGATCAACTTAATTAATCATTTTAGTATTTTGAAATCATAATTTTCATTAATAAAGTAGCATGAAATGAAATTTACAAGGTAAATGACAATATTTACACAACTACAATTATGAACAACACGTAGGAACCCCCAAAACCCGGTGTCACAAGTACATGAGCATTTTATAAGGAATATAATAATAATACAACATCTGTCCAGAAGGTAAATAAGACAGGATAAAATAAATAGAACGATAGAGACTCGGTGGACTGCGATGCGTAGCCTGAGTTGTAGCTCACATAAACTCTTCTCAACAGATGCGCCTACGCGCCAAGATGATAACTAAATGAACATGTCAGATCATGCACATTTAATGCAGAAGTGCAGTATGAGTACGTAAATGAACGCGTACCCAGTAAGTATCTAGCTTTAACCCGGAGAAGTAGTGACGAAGGAACGACATCGACACTTACTAGAGGTCCAATAAAATAATATGATAATTCATAACAGATATGAAATACACAACAATAGTGGAGTAAATCTGTAAATTTAATAATTTTCCAAATATTTCTTTTAAAGTATAAATTTCTCGATCTTGTATTCTACCTTAATTACTCAGAAAATGCCAAGTGTCAATATCAAATAAATAAGGAATATCATAAAATGTCGGGCATCAGTGAGAGGTTTATCTCGTGAATATTCGGACTACTTGCGATATAACGCACGACTCTGCCGAGGTCGTTCGGCCCGATCTAAAATAGTAGGTACACTGCCGAGGGTCGAGCGGCACGAACCATGGATGCATCTATTATACTGCTAAGGAGTTCGGCACGCTCCACAAGAAAGGAAGTAAGTTACCGAATTACGAGACACATGTTTACAATACTATACATATATTTATTTATAAATCAAATTCAGTTATAACTTTAATTAATTAAGCCAGCAGAACGAGTTCAAATAATTCAGTTATTACATGATCAGGGTTTCAATTTCATTTTTCAACTTGAAACAATCTTCAGTATAATTTCCAGGTACATTGGAATAGTACACGCATCTTTTAATGGTATCTAAATACTTGGAGGGATGTTCAAGAACCCTTCCCTCGATTGTGTATATTAATCCTGCTGTTCTCAATCTTTCAAATAATTGGGCCAGAGGCTCGGCAATCTGGGTATTAGTTCTATGACCCCTCTCTTCAAAGTTGTGACGAGGGCATGGTGCATAAGCATGTCAGTTCTGATGAGTAGTCATTTGGACATGAGCATATGATCGTTGTGGGCTTTGGTTGTTGTTGGCTCGAGGAGGGTTGTATTGTGGTTGAGATTGGTAATATGGCTCGGTATTATAGACTGAAGTGCAAGTGGGTGGTGGTGAGTGGTTGATTGGGGAATAAGAGGTGCTTCTGTGATGTAAATCGGGTTGGTAAAAAGGGACGACTGCTCAGACCTCCATTTTCTTCTTCTTTCTGCTACCGATTGACCCTAATTGGATGGCCTTGCTGGCCGCTTGCAATGCGGCCATGGATTGTACTTTACTAGACTTTATGCCCTCTTTTAAGAAATCTCCCATCTTGACCAGCTCGAGGAACTTATGTCCCATCATTCCCATCATCTTTTCAAAATATATTCCCTCTTGGCATCTAATGAAATAGTTGGTTAGTTAACTGTCATCCAGCGGAGGTTGTGTCCTGGCAGCCTCCGACCTCCACTGTCGTGCATATTCTTGGACTGACTTAGATTATTGTTTCTATAGGTTCACCAGTGCGAACCGATCATAAGTGACCTGTGTATTGAATCGAAAATAATTCATGAAGTCCTCTGCCATATCTTGCCAAGTTCTCCAATTTCGCAGATCCTGTCGAGTATACCTGGTGAGTGCTTCTCCCGCCAAACTTCTTATAAATAACTTCATCTTTAGCTTCTCTGTCCTCCCCACTCTGACTAACTTGTCACAATATGCCCTCAGATGTGCGTGAGGGTCCCCCATCCCATCAAAGATATTGAACTTTGGGGGTTTGTACCTACTGGCATATCCACATCTGGATGAATACACAGGTCCTCGTTGTCCAAATTTTCACTACCCCGAGCAACTTGGAGACTCTTTATTTGCCTTCTCAATATTTGCAACTGCTCACATACTGACTCTTCTTCCTTATGCATGGCTTCTCTCTCCATCTCGGCGTATTGGTCAATCTAACAAGGCACCCTGACCGTGACAGGTGCTGTAAAGGTAGGTTCAGAAGTGGCATATAGATGGGGAACGTACCGCTTATGGGTGGCGCCATGTGCCACAGTTATATGCTGGTTAGTGGTGAAAGTGACTCCATCACGAGGAGGGGTAGTTACGTTAGTGGTAATAGGCGGGTTTTGTGATGTCTGAGTGTATTGTGGTTCATAAGGAGTGGAGATTTGGTGGGTTAGCGGGGGTTACTGGGGTATGACTTGAGTGGTTAGAGTTGAAGTTGGATGTTATTGTTTTGGCGTGATATGGAAGGAAAGTGATCTGGAAGTGAATCCAAAGAAGGGAATCTAGGTGGCTGAGAAATGTTGTCACGGCCAGGTGCGTCAGTTCTCTGATATGATGTACCTCCTCCCTTAAAGACTCCATTTTCTGGGCCATCCTGGCCACGTGTTCATCATTCCTAGTATTGTGTTTTCCCCCCGATTGCCCCGGGCTGTCATTTATGACCAGAGCATGCTCAGTTGTGTCTTCTGCGGTTGACATCTTTCTATTTGACCTTAGATTTTATGGTGGTTCCGCCAATTACTTTCTTTTTATTTTGGGTAATAATAAAGTAAAAGAAAAATAAGAAGAAAGAAAAGAAAAGGAACAAGAGTCAGTTTCTTTATTTATATGAGCATGAAATCACATACAGCAGATAATTCGTGCATTACAGCTAGCGCATTCCTAGAATTTGCGGGGACCTCTCATTGCCTGAGGTAGGCCTAATTCGTAGATATTTGACAGACATTTAGATCTGAAGCAATTCGTTTTCATTGATAATTTAGACTGATACAAGTGGGAACAAGGATTACATCATTATTTTACAGAACTGCATGGACTTGGACAACTCGCCCTTTTGGAAGGTGAAAGAGAAAACTAGTGATAAGGGTACAAAGTGGGAAAAAGGGCAAATTAACCAACTCTAATAACCATCCCCTGAGTTGTTTCCCACGTCCTTCTCTTCTTATGTCTCCTCTTCTAGATCCTCCTCCGAGTCTTCCTCAAACTCCTCCTCCTCATCGTTGAATTCAGACTCCTCCTCCGGATCTTCATCTAGCTTTGTGCTTGATTCTATCTGGATGCACTCCACTACCCGATCATCATCTTCAATAGGTGGCAACATGTAGTCAATGGATCCTAGGACCACCTGATGATGCATTGACGTGGTCACAAGATAATGCGGCAGGATCTCATGATAAATCTGCAAAGCAACCACCGCGTCCTCTAATAAGGCTATACCCTCTCTGCTTGGGCAGGTCAGTTCTTCTTCTTTGTTAATCCAGACGTAATACTCAAGAGTACACCATGAGTTTTGACCCATAGGCATTGTTACCAGGTCATTCCACTCTTCTTGCAGTCTTCTTATCCTGGGAATTGGGATCTGTCCAGTGTACTTATCCTCGTATAGCGATGTCTTTGTCCACAGAGGCACATCTTGGATCATTCTGAACTGTCTGAGGATTTGCACGGGTGAGTATGGTTGAATGACTTCAAGTCCGATCAACTCAATAAAGTATTTCTGAGGAGTCCTCAAGATTTCCCTTCCACCTAACCAAATGAGTTTCCAATTGATCCATTCTCTTATTAGATTGGTCAGCATTTCCCTCCATTCTTCTTGCCCGTGTGGGGACATCCAGTGTTTCATTCTTTCATTTTGGTTGCAGATCATATTGCTGACGCCCACGAAGTAGTCGATGGTGGCCTCTCGCTGGAAGAAATGTTCAATAGCCTAGATCTGAAGCAGCAAGTTATAAACTTTAAATAAACCATACCCTCGTGCACATGTGGACAAAGACCTCAGCATCTCAACTAACACCATCGTCACCAAAGTAGCTTAAATAATTCCACGGAAGGTTTCCAGGACTACTGGTAATAGGTTGATGTTGATACGACCCCTTCGTTCCGGGAAGACCAATAATCCCAACAGTGCCATTGGGAAAGTGATAGGCCTAAGGCTCTCCCACATCATTTGGTCACATTGAAACTCCACAGAATACCATTTGTAGCTTTCACGGTGCCCAAATTTGTCGAACAACTGGTCGAGGCTCACCCATCCATCCTCGATACTTCTGAGGCGTCTGTTGTTGGCAAGGCCTAAGGCATCCAAGAATCGGCATCCAGGCATTGTAACTGATAATACTGGCTTTCTTCCATTGAACAGAAGCACCATGAAACTTGTGACTTCTTCCAATGTCTGTACTAACTCACAGTCGACAAAATTTGAACACCACCTTAGCCGGATCCCAAATTCTATCAACCCCGTCTGCTCAGATGTTCATCAATGTAGTTAATGCCCCCAGGCGCGTCCAAACCTCTTCTTCGTGTTCCCGATGAATATTCTTCCACCCTTGTTTCAACTTATGTGGTGCTCCCATTACCATGCTGATTTAAGGGATGTTTGTGTTGATTTCCATTTTCTGAGGTGGGTAGAAGAAAGATATTTGGGTAAGTGTTTGCTTCGGATCCTTAAGTGTCTTGTCATGTTTGTTTGTCTTTCAACAAAGGTTATATCGTTGAGTGCATGACCCATTGGCATCGGGTGGCTTTCCTAATCGTGTGCCGGTACCAAGGACTGATGCACCTAAGGTTTATGCAGTATAACCTATTTTACTAGAGTAGAGTGTTTCCTACTTTTTAATTGGACTGAAGGCTGCAAGAAGTTATGTTAGTTGACCTGACAAAGCCATTCTCTGAAACTAGAGAGTTTTGAAAAGAAGGTTCGGATGGGTGTAAAAGTCAACCCTCGCGTGCTATTGTGTGTGATAGTGTACGGCCAAAACTCGATTGGAAGAAATGTGATGACAGTATGTGTAAAGCAGTAACAGACAAAGGTGTAGTAGAAATAAGAATGATAATCATAAAGAGCAAATAAAGCAGGTAAGCATGTAATTGCAATTTCAACTATAATCAAAGCAAGGTATAAATAAATCTAGAGGCCAAATTAGTCTTAAGTCTGCTAAGGTCAAAACCTAAGTGTGATATCCCCAGCAGAGTCGCCATGTTATTGTACCCTATTTTGCACTAGTCAAGACATGATTCAACTTGTGGTTTCTCTATTATTGATGAAAGAGAGTCGCCACCTAATATTTAAAGGTATACTAGGGTACCTATTTAATTACTAAGTTATATTCTTTGCGGTTCTGCAAACCGGTGAGATTATGGGTAAGGGTTCTTGTTCTTCTAAGGGGAAGGTGTTAGGCACCCCTTAAACTGTACCTGAGGTTTTTGCATATGACTTAGCCTAATTGTAAGGAATAAGTTATTTATACTATGCTTAAAAACTACTAAGGAACGGCTTACTATGTATTAAAGGGAGTGTATATGTAAGACTTAAAAGGGATGTGAGATTGTAAAAGAGTTATTGAAGGTTAAGAGAGTTCTGAAAGTCCCATAGTTTAAGGTTTGTAATTATTAAGTTATGAAAGTAATTAATTTAAAGAATAAATGCTTGTATAATTTTAAAAGAAGTTCGTAAGAAAAGTGATTCTAAATGTACCTTGGTTTGAACAATTCTGAAGAAGGCAAATCTTTGAAAATTCATTTGGGTGATCGTTCCTTATTGTTTTTCATGAAAAGTCCGGATTCATTCCTTGTTAGCAAAGACCAGCAATCCTTTTTCTAATTTCCTTTGAAAAGGGGCTGTTGTTTTTGATTAGAGACTGAGCTTCAAATATCTTTAAGAGAGGTGAGTGTACGATATGAACAAGTTATAATTAGCGGAGCGAAGATTAATTACTAACTAATTCTCTTTAAATCCTATATTAGTTATAGTTTGCCTATGTTTCATGTAATATTAGGGCATGAAGGTAAAGCACATAATCTAATATATGTGTGTTAAATACATGGTAATGAAATATGATAAAACGACAAAGGCAGTAAGCAAAAATAATGAAGCAGTAAACTAGGCTATTGAAATAATGAGCAGCAACGAAAGAAGTAAGGGAGATAGGACCGGACTCTGATGGTTGGGCTTCAATAAGGTAGGCCCAGCAACTGAGAGATGCGGCTATAGCAGACTGGACTCTTCAGAAAATGCAGCAAAGCTAGTTTGGGCCTGAATTCCTCAGGAACTCAGCATACCCAAATGTATACACGCCCAAAAAGAAAGAAGGTCATTAGAAGTATATCTCACATTCTCAACATATTAAAAACATATATGAAATGTATATAGACAAATAACTGGAACAAGAAAAGAAACAATACTGTGGGAAATTATATTAATGTGGTGGTTCTACTTGGCAAATAATTCACATTTAAAACCTTTCGTTGTCACTAAATATTAAACCTCCAAAGAACTAAATGTGTCAATGAATTAAGGGCTAAGAAGGAAGTTCTACTCAAGGTCGATGCTCCCTTTGAATCCCTGACAATTTAAACTTCCCAAGGGACTCAAGGCCCGGGGTAATGCTTGTGCCGGGGAGGACAGCCCAACCTAGAGTCGAACTCCACTCCCAAATACCCTTAAACACTAACATATGTTTTCCTTACAAGTTTAAATGTCAATGAGGCCCTTTCAATGTAAACTAAATGCTATAGCATTACTTTCCACAAAAATATACTTTCCCTCCTACGATAAGAACATATTGTCTACATCGGATACCAAACGAACATGTATCAAATAAAATTAAAGGTCTGACTTTAAAACACATATAGGTGAGGAGAAAAAGCATCATAAGCATACTACAAAGGCCTTATCATTAGAGAAGAACATATTGTAAGGAAAGGCAAGCTATACAGGGCTATATATGCAATAGCTCAACAGATACAAATGTTCTTATTTCTGGCAGACCAAATGTGAACTGGTTGGTTTGCTTTTAGCACATACCTAGGTTGATACTACTATTTTAAAAGTTTTTAAAAATCGGGAATGAAAATTCAGGCAACGCAGTCATGACTAATCATTTACATAGGTTATCAAAGATATCTAGAACATGATCAAATCTTTCAATAGATCTACAAGTTCACATATCAAAACGTGGAATCCCTAAGGATTTCTACAGAGTCATACTCCTAATAGTGTTAGCTTCAAATAAATCATCATATTCAGATAAGATCAGCAAAGGTACTTATAAGATTTTAGGGATCAAATTTGGTTTTAAATTTAACAGTAGGAAAAAGATTGTGGTGGTTTTGGACAAAATGAAATCAGGAATCAAACAGGAACATGCAATACCTAGTTAGTTACATGAGCACTTTAAGTGAAGTAATAATTTCATACAGAAAGGGAAGCTTTACATATTTATGAAGTTAGGTTAAGCATGACATGAGGAGAAAGATTTACAGATAAAGAAAAGGCATTGCATTAAAACAGGTTTAACTCAAACTTAAGTCTAAATTAGTATCTAAGTATTAAATGGTCATGATTCTGTTTCGATCAGTTATCACTTGGTTATAGCAGAGTAACTAGATCCTATTTTTCTAGGGAAGACAATCTTAAAAGATAAAATGCATGTCAACTTTTCAAAGATCAATGATAACCCTAAAGGATTAGATACATGAGGTATGATACCAAGTAAGTTTTAGATTGAACATGCAGTAGAAGATATTAACTAATCAAGAAAACAAATATGTCATGATTGTGTTATGATGAAAGATAACTTAGTTTTTAACAAATATGTACAATAGGACTATTGGGATTCATAAAGAGAAGAAAGTTTAATTCAAACAAGATTAGGTCAACATATGCAACAACAACTAGACAAAATAAAAAAGACCATAGTGGCAACTCACAAATAGTTTAAAAAACATACGTAGAGAAAAAAAATATATAAACACTTAAAGTTTATACTTAAGGTTAAAGGATAGAGGATATAAACTTNATTAACTAATCAAGAAAACAAACATGATCATGATTGTGTTATGAGGAAAGATAACGTAGTTTTTAATAAATCTGCACAATAGGACTATTGTGATTCATAAAGAGAAGAAAGTTTAATTCAAATAAGATTAGGTTAACAGATGCAACATCAACTAGAAAAAATAAAAAAAGGACCATAGCGGCAACTCAGAAATAGTTTAACAAACATAAGTAGAGAAGAAAAGTATATAAACACTTAGAGTTTATGCTTAAGGTTAAAGGATAGAGGATATAAACTTAAACACCTTTAGATTCATCTCAGTCATGGTTATCAAATAATAAGCTCAACTTCAAGACTCAAAAACTACAGAGATGCAACATATAAGGATAAAGGTCACTGCATATCAATGAAAAAGCTATGAAGTTCATGTGAACATGAACACATAATAACTCAAACATGTAGACTGTTAGAAACTCAAGAACAAAGATCAGCAGGAATCAATCAATGGTTTGATCAATCATCGATTAAAGACCGAAAAGCATGACAAATAATCACATGTGGATATTAAACTAACAGAACACAAGCATTAACATACGAATCACAAATACCATAAAATAACTGTAATACTCAGAATATAACTAACATATTTGTAGCATTCAAAAGAGATGAACAAAAGAGAAGGATGAGAGATGTGCTGAACGTTTTGAGAGAAATAGACCAAACGAAGGCTTTTTCTCAATTGCTTAAGACCCCAGAAACCTCAAGTTTGAACCAATGATAGTACTCAGCAAACGAAAAGAAAAGAACGGTAAGAAAACCTAGGATTTTGAACTCTAAAATTCTTAGATGATTGATAGGGTTTGTGTCTGTGTATGTTTTTCTGCAGTGTTAGGTCGTTGTTCGTGTTAGGTAAGAGCTTTGAAGGCTCTTATTTATTATTCCATTTAAGGCTTTAGGGTTTCAAATGATTCAAATCAGATAGTGGAAGATGACGATAGTAGAGGTCAAATTAGAGAACACAAAGGGAAAATAGTGACGAGTTTACCTAAGAGGAGAAAAGTCGAACGTTGAGGGCAAAAAACATCGGGTAAGGGCCCTAATCTCCAGAGGTCGCTTTGCTTGACCTCTGGACTAAGAATAATCATGATAACCCTGAGAAACATTCATGCATGCCATAGATTTAACAAAACAAATGAGGGTTTCAGAGATTTCACCCTTGCACGATTTGGTCTAGGGTTTTCGGATTTGGGGTTTTGAATCTCCATCAACGAGAATGGAAATCTGGTCTTATACTTCATAGCCTAGGGACAAAGTGACTTGACTCTACCACCTGGGATTTGAGAGCAAAGACGAAATAGTGTTTCAATCTCAAGGTATTAGAATCTGATTCTCAGATTTAGTGAACAAAAGGGGAAATAACAGCGGCATTCTTGGATTTAGAAGGCAAAGGAGATGAAATCTATGATCGATTTGTGACCTTGCACTAATTTATGCAAGGTTTGTTTGACTGATTATTTTGTAAGGTTGAGAGAAAAGAGAGGGGAAATGGAAAGAGATGCGGTCAGGTGAGGTGAAGAATGATTAGGGTTTTTGGGTAGGTTAGGGTCGTCTCTGAGTTTAAGATATGGGAATAGCATCTGGGATATTGGTCTTTTAGATCAACAGTCTTCATATTTTGGGATTAAAACATTTTTGAATGAGGGAATATGAGGGTCGTCGGATATTTGCGTTTGGACGGCTGAGAATTAATTCGATGGGGTGTTGAAATTAAAGGGTAAATAAGGATAAACGTGGATCGTTGATCTGAAGGATGGGCGGACCAGATGATTTGTGTTTGTTATGATAATGTTGGAGAGGGGTGAACTTGGCATGTTTTGATTGGTGCAGATGGGATCACTTGGATTGCCAACAGGGATGAGATGGGGTTGTTTGGGTTGGGTATATTTCGGATTGGGCTTGAGTAATTGGACCAAAGTGATTTAAAAATGGTCATTTTACATTTGAAGAATTGCAATTGTGGCCTTTTTGGTCTTTTAACCCCTTTTGAATTTAATTTCAATAAACTTAATAGTTTTTACGAAATGTGGTGAAGATTACAATTATTATTATAGACTTAATTATTTGAAGTTATTTATTTATAAAATAATTGGTTTTCCTAAATTGTGACACTAACTTCGAATTTCACATAATCTAATTAACCAAAAAGTAAATATTATTTTATTAAATTAATTATAGAACCTACGTATAGAAATTATTTTAATAATCCTAAAATAGTCAATATATTTGTAATTAGATCGTGTTAATGCTATGTGATTAATTGTAAAACTAATGCATGGTTAATTTGTGAAAACTAGATATTAATTACTGGAAAGTACTTTGAAAATATTTATTGTAAATTATTAAGTATAAATTAATTAATTAAAAGGGAAGGGTCAAAATTGGTTGTCAACACCACCAATAGAGACTAAACACGACCGATAAACATGGTCTACAATAATAGAATCTATCACATGCGTGGACACATATACAGGAGCACCCAAAGAATCACGAGATATATACAAATAAGGCGCAAAGTAAGATGACACATATGAATAAGTGGAACCCGGATCAAATAAGACTGATGCATCCCTATGAGAGACCAGAACAATACCTGTGATGATAGTATCCGATGCGACCGCTCTGTACTACCTGGAAAAGCATAGAAACAAGCCTGCCCCCCCAAGGCGACCTCTACTCGTCTGACCTCCACCAGTAACCGGTAGTACATGTGGAGCGACAACTAGAGAAGCAACCATGGTATGTGAACCCTATGGAGCTTGTGGAATCCGTGGAGCCTGTGTAGTCTTTGGAGGTTCACCCCTCCTAAGTCTGGGGCAGTCCCTCACTATATGTCTAGTATCACCACACTCGAAACAAGCTCTCAGCGGGCGTGGCTGATGAAACTGACTCTGGCCTGGTTGGCTAGACTGACCACTAAAGGCACCCCGTGCAGGAGGTGCACTGGAAAGTGGTTGTGCATAATGGGCGACCTGAGACCTCGGAATAGCTGGAGTACTGCGAGTAGCTGGAAGTGGTGAATGAACTGGGCGACTCATATACCCTATGCTATGATGGGCTGAAACTGCAATGTCGGCACCACTAAATCCTCTAGAACCTCCAGGCCTCTTAGCCTGCTGAAACAGAGTATCCGTCTCAAACCCTCGAGCCATGCTGAATCTAAGACTATAACTGAGCCCATTGATGAATCTGCGGACTTGCTCTCTGACTGTAGAAACCAAAGCAGGCACATGTTGAGACAACTCACTAAATATGATGGTTACGCTCACAGTAACATAGTCCTCTAATGCAGCTGCTCAAACTCTATGCACCATGCATCCCGAAGGGTCTAGGGAACAAACTCTCTCAAAAACATCTCGGAAAACTGAAGCCAAGTCATTGGAGCTGCATCCGCTGGCCTACCATCATCGTACGCCTCTCAACTCCTATACACTACTACTAATAGCTGAAATGTAGTAAAAGAAACTCCACTTACCTCCACAATACCCATGGTGTGGAGAATACGGTGGAACTTCTCTAGAAAACCCTATACATCCTCAATAGTTATGCCATTGAAAGTAGGAGGATCATATTTCTTGAACCTCTCAAGTCTCCTCTACTCCTCCTCAGATGCCTCTAGCCTGACCTCAGGGTGAACCAGAATAACAGGATGTGCTGGAAGAACTCTCGGAACCTGATCAATAAGGACCCGCTACTCTAGAGTATGGGTCGCGGAAGTCTGAGCTCCTCTCCCAACCAGATCAATCCCACCTAAGCTAAAGTACTGAACATGCTCAGGAAGTGTGCTAGGGTCTCCTGGAGTCCTACAGTAATAATTGGTGCTTTGAGTGCCTGTCCCCCAATTGGAGTTATTGGTGTCTCCTAAGTCGCTGCCCGGGTAGGTGCTATGGCTGCAGCACGTGTCCCTCCTGCCTCTGCCCAAGTCTCTCGCGGCTCTAGCAGGGAGGGCGAGTGTCTGATCATCAGATCCAGAAGTGCATGTCCTCACTATCTATGAGAGAATAGAAAGAGAAAGGTTCAGATTTCAAAATCAATAAATTCGCATGACAAGGAATCAAAGAAGTGGAATTGTTCCTAATAGTTTTGTAGCCTCTCGAAGATAAGTACAGAAGTCTCTGTACCAATCGATAGGACTCTACTAATCCCGCGTATGACTTGTAGAACCTATGAACCTAGAGCTCTGATACCAACTTGACACGATCCCAAAATTCCACCTAAGGTAGTCGTGATGACACCTAGTCTCTAAGACTAGATAAGCCTAACATACAAGAGACTTTGACAGAAATAGTGACCAAGAATACTAAATAAAGATGATAAGTCTCGTGATAACATCAATACTGAATAACCTCCACAATATTACCAAAACCCAGTGAAACTGAGTCATAAGATTTGGGTATCAGAGTTGAGGGGACGGGCGACGGGAGGATGGGGGGAAGAGTAAAGACAAGACGTAAGCAAGAGTTCCGGCATCTTACTTTACTAGTTTCATTTCCGTATGATAGTCACCCTTTTTCTCTGTAAAGCAGAGTGAGCAGCTTCATTCATTTCTATTGCTGTCATACCACAAAGAAGTAAAAGTAGATGGATTGGTCAAGAGGCCCTTCTTGCGCCAACATACATCTAATGGAATAGAGTCTCTAAGACATACACTAGAAGTCTCAAAATACAATACTATTTGATGTGAAAATAAACAGTAGAAAGGATAGTAGTAGAAGGTGACTCTGAGGCATACGGGTGTCAAGCAGTTATACCTTGAAGTCTCTGGAATATCTAGTCCGATCAGTGGCATCCGGCACGAGTTGAAGTACATGGATCTGCACAAAAAATGTTTAGAAGCATAGCATAAGTACACCACAACGGTACCCAATAAGTATCAAGCCTAACCTCGGTAGAGTAGTGATGAGACCAGGCCAAGACACCTGCTAGACAATAAAGAATTGAACAGAGTATAATAATAATCCAATAATGGAAAGCAAAGAAGTAAATGGCAATAGAACAATGCGATGATATAAGGCTAACAACAGAAATTAGAGTAATAAGGACAACAAAGAATGAACATATGATAGGAACAACAAGTGATCAAATACCGTAAAAGTACAAGTGAAACAAACGAAGGAAAGACAATAACTGTTCAGATCAACAAGTCTTTTCACATAGAATGTAGAGCAAGAATCACAACCGAGGTACCACACCTCTTTTTTACATTTCACAAGTCAAATCACATTCTTCCTTATATTTCCGCATGAGCCTTACATTTATATTTTAAAAATATTTTTCCCAAAATAGGTACACGCGGTTTAGCCCCCTTATTTCACCATGTGGCTTCAAGTAATTTCCTTACTAGGAACATGCGTATGAATCCCACCTTATCTCGCCGCATGCACAACAATATCTCATCACAATAATCAACTCTCACCACACGTGCCCATATACCACAACACTTGCCAAAATCAACAATATCAATGTTACCACAACACATAGCCCCGGCTCAACCACAATATGTGCAAGAATTTGAATAACAACAAAAATGAGGGAAAAACAAATCAACAAGGGAAAGATATATTAATAATCAACAACTTCAACCTCAATGTATCAATACCTTTCACAACCACAACTTCAATAATTCACAATGAAGGTATTCCCATGAAATGGCAACTTCCAATCAAAGTGTATAACATAAACTTAACAATAAAAGAGATAGCATGTAGCAAGAACTTCGAAAAAGGATAAATCAATAATGAGAGAGGTAACACGTAATGAAAACTTCAGTTAAGATTGACGCAACAATAAAAGAAGTAACAACTTCAATTAAAGCATATAAGAGTAAACTTGACAATAAAAGATAGAACATGTACTAACAACTTCAATAAAGCATGTGAGAGTAAGCTTAACAAGGGAAGATATAACAAGATATGGCAATTTCAATTAAATGCATGAAAGTAGCCTAAAAGTCTAAACCGGTCAAATACCACACATATGCCCGTGTACACACTCGTCACCTCATATACACGTCTTCCACATAATTCAAATAATACAATCAACCAAAATCCTAATGGGTAGTTCCCCCACACAAAGTTAGGCAAGATACTTACCTCAAACAAGCTAAATTAATCCGCTAATAAGCCCTTCCTGTGCAAATCCAACTCCAGACGGCTCGAATCTAGGCAAAATAACTTAATACCATAAATATATGCCATAAGAAGCAATTTCGGATAGTAAACTTTCAATATTTAATAAAAATCAAAAAGTCAACCCAAAATGTCAACCCCATGCCCACACCTTGAAACCATACCAAAATCATCCAATTTCGACCTCAAATCGACCCTCAAATCCTCAATTTATGATTTAGGAAACGTTTTACAAAATTCCCCAATTTCTCCAATTCAAATCACTAATTAAATTATAAAAACAAAGATGGAATCATAAATAATGATCGAATTCGAGTTAAAAATACTTACCCCAATCCAAGTCGTGAAAATCCCCTCCAAAAGCGCCCAAAGCTGAGCTCTCTAACTCTAGGTGTAATAAATGAAATGAAACTCTCGATGAAGCTATTTCTGCCCAGTGTATTCTGCATCTGCGGTCAAATAACTGCATCTGCAGAAAAAACATCGTAGATGTGGTATCCCATTATGTCCATGAATTCCGCTTCTACAGACACAAAATGCGCACTTGTGGGTCCGCTTTTGCGGATAAAACACCGCATTTGTTGTCCCTCACAAATAGCCCAAAATCCACTTCTACGGTTGCACACCGTTCTGCACCTGCGGACCTAGCCCCCAAGACAAATTCAACCCTTGGTCAAACCTTTCAACTATCCAAACCTTCAACTTTCTAACTTCCGCCAAAAAGCACCAAATCAACCTACGGACCTCCAAATCAACATTCGGACATACGCCTATGTCCAAAATCACTATACGAAGCTATTAGAACCATCAAAATGCCATTGCGGAGTCGTCCACATAAAAGTCAAGATGCGGTCAACTCTTACAACGAAGGCCTTCAACCAAGGGGCTAAGTGTCCCAAATCAATTCAAAACTCACCCGAAACCAAACCAATCACCCAGGCAAGTCACATAACAATAAATGAACACAGAAGAGGCAATAAATATGGGAACGGGGCTACAATACTCAAAGCGACCGGTCGGATCATTACAAGACTGGAGTGATTCCAGAGACTTCTCCCTCCCCAGTTCAGTGGAGGAGATTCGGAGTATGCTAAAGGTTTTCTTGATTAGTGACCTCAGATTCATCACACAACGAGTATTGTGGACTCCAATGGAGTTGACTTCACCACTTTTCAACGGACAGGTCCAGCCTACATGTGGTGTCAGACCTATGAGTCAGGCAGGCCAGCTGGCACAACAGCACTTACATAGCATCAGTTCTCAATTCTTTTCTTGAAGAATTTTATTCCACAGACTCGCAGAGAGGAGTTGCTTAGGGAGTTTGACCATCTACTCCAGGAGGGCTTGACTATGACACAGTATAAGATAAGATTCATAGAGTTGGCACATCATGTAGTATTTATGGTCCATATTGAGAGGGAGAGAAGCAAGAGGTTCATTGATGGCGTCAACTATGGAATTCTATATGGTATGGCCCGAGAGGCCGAGATTGATTGTCACGACACCCAAATTCCCTCTGTAGGATATCGTGGCGGCACATAATCTCTAAGCCTAGGTAAGCCTAACAATATACAAAAACATTAAATAAGAGATTTAAAACTTGCACATCCCAACAATTTCATACATAGAAACTACCAAAACTCAATACGTATAATCCCAAAACCTGGTGAGATATAAGTCACAAGATCTAGATATAGTATCGAACAATCCTATACATCACTGTCTATCATAATGTAAAGAAATAAGAAAAGAACGGGATAGAAGGGAACTCCGGGACCTGCGGGCACGGGAAGGTGTACCTTAAAGTCTCCAATAAGCAAGTCACATAATGCTCTAACACCGAGGTTGATAGGATGTATTTGGATTTGCACAAAACATATGCAGAAGCATCGTATGAGTACACCACAATAGTATCTAGTAAGTACCAAGCCTAACCTCGGTAGTATAGTGACGAGGTCAGGTCAAGGCCCTACTAGAGATAATAAGAAACAAGACAAAATATATATTGATATAATGAAAATGACAGGGAAGTGAACAATAAAGAATTTACGAGAAATAACAACACAAAATCAAGGAAAGCTAATGCAACACAAAGGAAAACAAGAATTTTACATGTTAAGGAAACAATAACCAAACAATACAGCAAATAAAGAATATCACCAGGGGCACTCCCGAGGTACTGCCTCGTAGTCCCAAATCATAAAAACAAATCACAGTCTTTCCTTATATCATCGCGGGAGCCTTTGTATTTGGTTTTGAAATTCATTTTCCCGAAATTGCATCCCCAATTTAAGCCCACCTTATCACACCGCATGGCTTCTAGTAGTTCCTCTACTAGCCACGTGAATCTTAGCTTACCGCATGCGTATCAATAATCACAACAGCACGGCAAAAATCTTGTGCAAACAATAACAATCGCATGGCAAAAACCTCGTGCAAACAACAAAACAATCACATCAACAATAACACGAAATCCAAAATGCAACAACTAAATAAATGATATTTCACGACTAACACCGTGCCTCAAAAGAACCACGGCCTTGCAATTCAACACCAAACTCAACAGCAAAATATTTCAAGGATAGCAATTTCAAGTGAAGAATTCCACAGTTAAGTAATGAATACGAAAAATCAAGAAAAGCAAGTATTTAACCTAAACAAGTGATAGAAGTTGTAAATAGGAGATAAGACAAGTAGACATGTGAAATTAGGCTAAACATGATGACTATAACATGCTAAAGTAACTCAATTGAGGCATGAAAAGGAAACTACGTAGCTAAAATCGGAATTTCCAACATTTAGCCCGTGTACGCACTCGTCACCTTGCGTACAAGGCCTTCACATATCACAAATTATCGCCACAGTACCAAATCCTAAGGGGGATTTTTCCTACACAAGGTTAGACGAGTCACTTACTTCAAACCACGCTCAATCAATCGATTAGAAGGCTTTTCCCTTGATTTTCCAACTCCAAACGGCTCGAATTTAGCCAAAATAATTTCATACTTTAAATATAACTATAGGAAACTAGTTTAAATAATGAAATAATGATTTTAGCAACAAATTGGAAAAATCGCCCCAAAAGGTCAACCTTGGCCCACGTCTCGGAACCCAACCAAAATTATAAAATCTGAACACCCATTCGATATCGAGTCCAACCATACAAGAATTATTCAAATCTGATCCCATTTCGCCTTTCAAAGGCTAAGAATTTAGTCTAAGAACTTCTACACCTTTTTCCCCAATTTTAAAATCCAAAACAATAATTAAAAGGTGTAATTAACAGTAGATTCATGGGAATTAATCAAAAACGAGTCTCTTACCCCAACGCTTCCTCTGAAAATCCCTCAAAATCTCGCCTCAATCCGCGCTCTCAAAGTCCCAAAATGAAAATGAAAGCAAACCCTCAATATTTTCCTTTTTCTGCCTAGGAGAATCGCTTCTGCGAAGCCTTAGCCGCACCTGCGGAAAACCTATTGCATGTGCGGACTTCACTTAAGTCTAAAGGATCCGCTTCTGCGGAAAAACACATGCACTCATGTATGCGCACCTTCGGCTCGCGCTTCGCATCTGTGCTCAGGTATGCACCTGCGATCCTCTCCATCGTAGAAGCGAAGACGCTCATGCGGAACCTTTTCCGCACCTGCAAGCCCTGTCCTTGGTTGCCTTCTCTGCTTATA
Source organism: Nicotiana otophora (assembly GCA_000715115.1). Lineage (NCBI taxonomy): Eukaryota > Viridiplantae > Streptophyta > Magnoliopsida > Solanales > Solanaceae > Nicotiana > Nicotiana otophora. Next base: position 109,011 of record AWOL01S0017432.1, read on the forward strand.
CGCTTCCTCACATGCACATGCGAGTCCACACCTGCAGTCATAATCTTTGCATGTGCAATGACACCAGAAGCTGGGATTTCTCATAAATGCATAAGTCCAACAATTGTTCCGATATCGACCCGAATCACTCCTGGAGGCCCCCGGGACCATGTCTGAGTATACCAACGAGTCCTACAATACCTAACGGACCTACTCGAGTCCGAAAACCAATCAAACAACATGAACTCAATGAATCGCAACCCAAATTCAAGCTTAGCAACTATGAACTTCCAAAATCCGAAACCGATGCTGATTCATACCGAAACAACTCCGGTTGACACCAAATTTTGCACGCAAGTCATAATTGACACTACGGACCTATTCCAACTTCTAGAATCAGAATCTAACCCCGATATAAAAAATTCCACTCTTGGTCAAACTTCCTAAAATTCTTCCAACTTTTCAACTTTGGCCAAAATCTACATCCTAATACGCTCCTAAGACCAAAATCACCCCTCGGAGCTATTGGAACAGCCAAAAACTCCATCCCGGAGTCGTCTTCACACAAGTCAAACTACGGTCAACTCCTATGACTTAAACTTCCAAATTAGGGACTATGTATCCTATTTCACTCTACAACTCTCCCGAACCCGACATCAAGTGTCCCGGCAAGTCTCATAACCACAAAATGAGATAGAGGGAGCAATAATTAGGGGATAAGGGCTAATACTCTCAAAACGACTAGTCGGGTCATTACATCCTCCCCCTCTTAAAACAAATATTCGTCCTTGAACGAGTATAGATACATACCTGAAGTGGTGAAAAGATGAGGATAACGGCTACGCATATCATGCTCGGTCTCCCAAGTCGCTTCCTCGACTAGATGACCCCTTCACTGGATATTAACTGAAGTAATGTTCTTCGACCTCAACTTTTGAACCTACCTATCCAAAATGGCCACCGGCTCCTCAACATAAGATAGATCATTGTCCAAATGGACTGAGCTGAAGTCTAACACATGAGACGAATCACCATGATACTTTTGTAGCATAGAAATATGGAACACTGGATGAACTGCAACTAGACTAGGTGGTAGTGCAAGTCTGTAGGCCACCTCTCCAACCCTTTCAAGAATCTCAAAAGGTCTGATATACCTAGGGCTAAGCTTGCCCTTCTTCCTAAATTCCATACGCCCTTCATGGGCAAAACCAGGAGCAAGACTCGCTCCCCAACCATGAATGCAACATCGCGAACCTTCCGATCTGCATAACTCTTCTATCTAGATTGGGTTGTATGAAGACAATCCTGAATAAATTTGACCTTTTCCAAAGCATCCTGAACCAGGTTTGTACCCAATAGCCTACCCTCACCCTGCTCAAACCAACCCACCGGAGACCGGCACCGCCTACCATACAAAGCCTCATACGGGGCCATCTGAATGCTCGATTGATAACTGTTGTTGTAGGCAAACTCCACAAGCGACAAGAACTCATCCCAAGAACCCCTAAACTCCATCACACACATATGAAGCATATCTTCCAATATCTGAATAGTGCGCTCGGACTATCCGTCCATATGAGGGTGAAACGTCATACTCAACTCCATCGGAATACCTAACGCATGTTATATGGCTCTCCAAAACCGCGATGTAAACTACATACCTGGTCAGAGATGATTGATACCGGCATGCCATGAAGCCTGATAATCTAGCAACTATAAACTTGAGCCAGCTGCTCCGAAGAGTAAGTAGTCACCACGGGAATGAAATGAGGTGGCTTGGTTAATCTATACACAATCACCCAAACTGCATCAAACTTCCTCTGAGCCCGTGGAAGCTCAACAACAAAATCCATAGTAATCCGCTCCCATTTCCACTACGGAATCTCTAGCTTCTGAAACAATCCACTTGGCCGATGATGCTCATATTTCACCTGCTGAAAATTTAGGCACCGAGATACATACTCCACTATGTCCTTCTTCATTCTCCCAATAATGCTGCCTCAGGTCCTGATAAATCTTCGCGGCACCTGGATGAATGGAGTACCGCAAACTCTGAGCCTCATGGAGAATCCACTCACGCAAGCCAACTACATTGGGCATACATAGCCTGACCTGCATCCATAATACACCATCATCTCCAATAGTGACCTCCTTGGCATCGCCATGCTGAACCGCGTCCTTGAGGACAAGCAGATGGGGGTCGTTATACTGACGCTCTCTGATACAATCATAAAGAAAAGACCGAGAAACCACACAAGCTACAACTCGGCTCGGCTCAGAAACATCCAATCTAACAAACTGGTTGGCCAAGGCCTGAACATCCAAGGCTAATAGCCTCTCTGCTACCAGTAGATATGCTAAACTGCCCAAACTCTCCGCCTTGCAACTCAAGGCATCGGCCACCACATTGGCCTTCCCGGGATGATATAGAATGGTAATATCATAGTCTATAAGCGACTCTAACCACCTCTGCTGCCGTAAGTTAAGATCCTTCTATTTGAACAGATGTTGTAAAATCTGATGGTCGGTGTAGACCTCACAAGGGACACCATACAAATAGTGCTGCCAAATCTTCAAGGCATGAACAATAGCTGCTAACTCAAGATCGTGGACATGATGGTTCTTCTCGTGCACCTTCAACTGTCTAGACGCATAGGAAATCACCCTACCATCCTGCATCAACACCACGCCGAGACTAATGCACGACGCATCACAATACACAGTATAAGACCCTGAACCCGAAGGCAACACCAACATTGGGGTTGTAGTCAAAGTTGTCTTGAGCTTTTGGAAGCTTTCCTCACACTCCTCAGTCTACCTGAATGGATCACCCTTATGGGTCAATCTGGTCATAGGTGCTACAATAGACAAGAAACCCTCTACAAATCGAAAGTAATACCCCGCCAAACCAAGAAAACTCCGGATCTCTGTAGCTGAAGACGGTCTGGCCCAACTCTGCACTGCTTCAATCTTCTTCGGATCCACCTTGATCCCCTCACTCGATACTACATGACCCAAAAATGCCAATGAATCTAGCTAGAATTCACACTTAAAATTTTTTTGCATATAACATCTTTTCTCTCAAGGTATGAAGCAAAGTCCTTAGGTGCTGCTCATGATCCTCCCGACTCCGAAAGTACACCAGAATGTCGTCATTAAACACAATGATGAATGAGTCAAGGTAGGGCTAAACTACACTGTTCATCAAGTGCATGAATGTTGCTAGGGCATTGATTAGCCCAAAAGTCATCACAAGGAACTCATAATGTCCATACCGAGTCCTGAAGGCAGTATTCGGGATATCTGGCTCCCGAATCTTCAACTTATGATAGCCTGAACGCAAGTCGATTTTAGAGAGCACTCTGGCACCCTGAAGCTAATCAAATAGGTCATCAGTACAGGATAGTGGATACTTGTTCTTCATTGTAACCTTGTTCAACTAGCGATAATTAATACACATACGCATCGAACCATCCATCTTCTTTGCAAATAAGACTGGAGCACCCCAAGGAAACACCTTAGGCCGAACGAAGCCCTTATCTAGCAACTCTTGCAACTGTTCCTTTAACTCTTTCAACTTTGTTGGGGCCTTACGATAGGGTGTAATAAAAATCAGTTGAGTGCCTGGTAACAAATCAATACCAATGTCGATATCTATGTAGGGCGACATGCCCGAAAGGTCTGCCTGGGACTACATCTGGATTTTCCATTACTACCAGAACTGACTCAACGGTAGGAGTATCAACACTGACATCTCTCACATATGCCAGATACGTGTCATACCCTTTCTCAACCATCCGTTGAGCCTTTAGAAATGAAAAAACCCTGCTAGGAACATAATCTATAGTACCTCTCCACTCTAACCGCGGAAGACCTAGCATAGCCAACGTCATCGTCTTGGCATGACAATCAAGGATAGCATGATAGGGCGACAACCAGTCCATGCCCAGAATAACATCAAAATCTATCGTACTAAGCAATAATAAATCGACTTTGGTCTCAAAACTACTAAGAACAACCAAACACGACCGATACACCTGGTCAACAATAATAAAATCTCCCACATGTATGGACACATAGAGAGGAAAACTCAAAGAATTACGGGATACACCCAAATACGGAGCAAAATAAGATAACACATAGGAATAAGTGGAGCCTGGATCAAATAAGATTGATGCATCTCTATGACAGACCGGAACAATACATGTGATGACTGAGTCGGAAGCAACTGCCTCCATCCTAGAAGTTAAGAGCATAATATCTGGCCTGGCCTCCCCCTCTAGGGCGACCTCTGTCTTCCTGACCTCCACCTCTAGTTGGATGTGCGGGTGGGGTGGCAGCTGGTGCGGCGACCATGGACTGAGAAGCTTGAGGACCCGGTGGAATACGCGGAGCCTAGTAGTCTGTGGAGGTGCACCCCTCCTGAATCTGGGGCAATCCCTCACCATATGACGAGTATCAGCACACTCAAAACAAGCTCTCGGAGGACGTGGCTGTTGTGGCTGGCTCGGGCCTGATCGGCTGGACTGGCCACTGAAAGCACCCCGTGTAGGAGGTGCACTAGATAATGGTGGTGCATAATAGGGAGCCTAAGGCCTAGAGGTGGCCGAAATACCGCTGGAAAATGAAAGTACTGAATTAACTAGGCGACTCACATAGCCCCTACCATGATGAGCTGCAAGTTGGGCACGGGTACCACCATAGGTGCCAGACTCTCGAGACCTCTTGGACTCCCTGTCCTCTCTCTCCCGGGTCAGCATACCCTCCAATCTCCTAGCGATCCCCACTACCTGCTGGTATGCGATGTCCATCTCCAACTCTCAGGCCATGCTAAATTTGATACTGGGGTTGAACCCCTCGATAAATCGACGAACCCGCTATCTAACAGTAGCAACCAAGGCTGGTGCATGCCTAGCCAAATCACTGAACCAGACCGCATACTCTGACATGGTCATAGAACCATGGCGCAACTGCTCAAACTCCGCGTGCCATGTATCTGTGGAACTTTGGGAAACATACTCCCTCAAGAATATATCTGAGAACTGAGTCCAAATGAGGGAAGCTGTCTCGGCCGGAACACCCAACTCATATGCTCGCCACAACTGATAGGCCACTCCCTTAAGCGGGAAAATAGTAAAAGCAACCCCACTAGACCTTGCAATACCCATAGTACAGAGGATACGGTGGCACTCATCAAGAAAACCCTAGGGATCCTCCGACGCCAAGCCATTAAAAGTAGGGGTGGTACTTCTTGTACCTCTCGAGCCTGAGCGGTTCCCCCTCAGAAGCTGCTGCCCTAACCTCGGGCTGAACTGGGGCTACCGTCTATACTGGTATGACCTTTGGGACCTGATCAACCTGAACCCGCTGCTCTAGGGTATGGGCAGCGAGAGTCTGTGCTCCTCCCCTAGCCTGAGATGTGGCAGGAGCAAGTGGGATCAACCCTGCTTGAGCTAAAGTGCCGAACATGCTCAAGAACTGGGTGAGAGTCTCTTGGAGGGCTGGTGTAGTAACAGACGTTTCAGGTGCCTGCCCTCAAACTGGAGCTACTGGTGTCTCCTTTACAGCAGCTTGTGCGGGTGCTCTGGTTGCACCACGTAGACGTCCTTGGCCTCTACCCCAGCCCCGACCTCTCACGGCTTTAGTAGGGGGCGCGGGTGTCTGGTCATCTAAACTTGCTAAACGTGTCCTCACATCTATGAGAGAAAAGAAAGACAGGAATTTAGAATCCGAAGTCAAAGACTTTGCACGATAAGGAATCAAAGAAGTGAAGCTTTTCCTAACAGTTCCATAGCCTCCCAAAGATAAGTACACACATCTCCATACCGATCCGCGAGATACCACTAAATGTTTTTGTGACTCATAACACCTATGAACCTAGAGCTCTGATACCAACTTGTCACGACCCCAAATTCCCTCTGTAGGATATTGTGATGGCACCTAGTCTCTAAGACTAGGTAATCCTAACAATATGCAGAAACATTAAATAAGAGATTTAAACCTTGAACATCCCACCAATTTTATAAATAGAATCTATCAAAACTCAAGACGTACAATCCCCAAACTGGTGAGATGTAAGTCACAAGCTCTAGGTACAGTATCGAACATTCCTATACATCAATGTCTATCAAAATGCAAAGAAATAAGAAAAGAACGGGATAGAAGGGGACTCCGAGGCCTGCAAGCCGGGCAGGTGTGCCTTGAATTCTCCAATAAGCAAGCCACATAACGCTCTAACACCGAGGTTGATAGGATGTACCTGGATCTGCACAAAACATGTACAGAAGCCTAGTATGAGTACACCACAATGGTACCCAGTAAGTTTCAAGCATAACTTCGGTAGAGTAGTGACGAGGTCAGGTCAAGGCCCTACTGGAGATAATAAGAAACAAGACACAAGATATAATGATATAATGAAAATGACAGGGAAGTGAACAATAAAGCATTTACGGGAAATAACAACACGAAATCAAAGAAAGCTAATAGAACACGAAAGTAAAACAAGAAATTTACATGTTAAGGAAACAAGGACCAAATAATACAGCAAATAAAGAAAATCAACAAGGGCACTCCCGAGGTACCGTCTAGTAGTTCCAAATCATAAAAACAACTCACCATCTTTCCTTATATCATCGCGGGAGCCTTTATATTTGGTTTTGAAAATTATTTTTCTGAAATAGCATCCCGCATTTTAGCCCACCTTATCACACCCCATGGCTTCTAGTAGTTCCCCTACTAGCCACGCGTATCAAGCCCACCTTATCTCACCGCAAGCGTTTCAACATCCAGACCTTACACCACAACATGCGTATCAATAATCACAACGGCATGGCAGAAACCTTGTGCAAATAATAACAATCGCATGGCAGAAACCTCGTGCAACAATAACAACAACACGGTAGAAACCTCGTGCAAACAACCAAATAATCACCGCAACAATAACACGAAAGACAAATGCAACAACTAAATAAATAATATTTCACGACTTACACCTTGCCCCAAAAGAACCACGACCTTACAATTCATCACCAAACTCAACAGCAAGATATTCCAAGGATAGCAATTTCAAGTAAAGAATTCCACAGTTAAGTAATGAATATGAAAAATCAAGAAAAGCAAGTAATTCAACTCAACAAGTGATACAAATTGCAAATAGGAGATAAGACAAGTAGACATGTGAAATTATGCTAAACATGATGACTACAACATGTTAAAATAACTCAATTAAGGCATGAAAAGGAAACTACGTAGCTAAAACCGGAATTTCCAACATTTATCCCATGTACGCACTCGTCACCTTGCATACATGGCCTTCACGTATCACAAAGTATCTCTACAGTACCAAATCCAAAGGGGGGTTTCCCCCACATAAGGTTAGACGAGTCACTTACCTCAAACCACGCTCAATCAATCGATTAGAAGGCTTTTCCCTTGATTTTCCAACTCCGAACAGCTCGAATTTAGACAAAATAATTTCATACTTTAAATATAACTATAGGAAACTAGTTTAAATAATGAAATAATAATTTTATCAAGGAATTGGAAATATCGCCCCAAAAAGTCAGCCTTAGCCCGTGTCTCGGAACCCTACCAAAATTATAAAATCTGAACACCCATTCGATATCGAGTCCAACCATACAAGAATTATTCAAATCTGATCCCATTTCGCCTTTTAAAGGCTAAGAATTTAGTCTAAGAACTTCTACACCTTTTTCCCAATTTTAAACTCTAAAACAATAATTAAAAGATTTAATTAACAATAGATTCATGGGAATTAATCGAAAATGAACATAGACGAGGCAATAAATATGGGAACGGGGCTACAATACTCAAAGCAATCGGTCGAATCATTGCAAGGCTGGAGTGATTCCAGAGACTTCTCCCTCCCCAGTTCAGTGGAGGAGATTCGGAGTATGCTAAAGGCTTTCTTGATTAGTGACCTCGGATTCATCACACAACGGATCTTGTGGACTCCAATGGAGTTGACTTCACTACTTTTCAACTGACAGGTCCAGCCTACAGGTGGTGGCAGACCTATGAGTCGGGTAGGCCAGCTGGCGCAACAGCACCTACATAGCATCAATTCTCAATTCTTTTCTTGAAGAATTCTATTCCACAGACTCGCAGAGAGGAGTTTCTTAGGGAGTTTGAGCATCTACTCCAGGAGGGCTTGACTATGACCCGGTATGAGATAAGATTCATAGAGTTGGCACATCATGTAGTATTTCTGGTCCATACTGAAAGGGAGAGAAGCAAGAGGTTCATTGATGGCGTCAACTATGGAATTCTATATGGTATGGCCCGAGAGGCCGAGATTGATTGTCACGACACCCAAATTCCCTCTGTAGGATATCGTGGCGACACATAGTCTCTAAGACTAGGTAAGCCTAACAATATACAGAAACATTAAATAAGAGATTTAAAACTTGCACATTCCAACAATTTCATACATAGAAACTACCAAAACTCAATACGTACAATCCCAAAACCTGGTGAGATATAAGTCACAAGATCTAGATATAGTATTGAACAATCCTATACATCACTATCTATCATAATGTAAAGAAATAAGAAAAGAACGGGATAGAAGGGAAATCCGGGGCCTGCGGGCACGGGAAGGTGTACCTTGAAGTCTCCAATAAACAAGCCACATAATGCTCTAACACCGAGGTTGATAGGATGTACCTGGATTTGCACAAAACATGTGCAGAAGCATAGTATGAGTACACCACAATGGTACCTAGTAAGTGCCAAGCCTAACCTCGATAGTGTAGTGACGAGATCAGGTCAAGGCCCTATTGGAGATAATAAGAAACAAGACAGAATATATAGTGATATAATGAAAATGACAGGGAAGTGAATAATAAAGAATTTACGGGAAATAGCAACACGAAATCAAGAAAAGCTAATACAACACGAAAGGAAAACAAGAATTTTACATGTTAAGGAAACAATAACCAAACAATACAGCAAATAAAGAATATCACCAGGGGCACTCCCGAGGTACTGCCTCGTAGTCCCAAATCATAAAAACAAATCACAGTCTTTCCTTATATCTCCATGGGAGCCTTTGTATTTGGTTTTGAAATTTATTTTCCCGCAATAGCATCCCGCATTTAAGCCCACCTTATCACACAGCATGGCTTCTAGTAGTTCCTCTACTAGCCACGTGGATCAAGCACACCTTATCTCACCGCATGCGTTTCAACACCCAGACCTTATACCACCACATGCGTATCAATAATCACAATGGCATGGCAAAAATCTTGTGCAAACAATAACAATCGCATGTCAGAAACCTCGTGCAATCAACCAAAAAATCACATCATCAATAACACGAAATCCAAAATGCAACAACTAAGTAAATGATATTTCACGACTAACACCCCCACGGCCTTGCAATTCAACACCAAACTCAACAGCAAGATATTTCAAGGATAGATATTTCAAGTGAAGAATTCCACATTTAAGTAATGAATACGGAAAATCAAAAAAAGCAAGTAATTCAACTAAACAAGTGATACAAGTTGCAAATAGGAGATAAGACAAGTAGACATGTGAAATTAGGCTAAACATGATGACTATAACATGCTAAAGTAACTCAATTAAGGCATGAAAAGGAAACTACGTAGCTAAAATCGGAATTTCCAACATTTAGCCCGTGTACGCACTCGTCACCTTGCGTACAAGGCCTTCACATATCACAAATTATCGCCACAGTACCAAATCCTAAGGGGAATGTTGTCCCACACAAGGTTAGACGAGTCACTTACTTCAAACCACGCTCAATCAATTGATTAGAAGGCTTTTCTCTTGATTTTCCAACTCCGAACGGCTCGCATTTAGCCAAAACTATTTCATACTTTAAATATAACTATAGGAAACTAGTTTAAATAATGAAATAATGATTTTAGCAAGGAATTAGAAAAATTGCCCCAAAAGGTCAACTTGGGCCCGACATCTCGGAACCCAACCAAATTATAAAATCTGAACACCCATTCGATATCGAGTCCATCCATACAAGAATTATTCAAATCTGATCCCGTTTCGCCTTTCAAAGGCTAAGAATTTAGTCTAAGAACTTCTACACCTTTTTCCCCAATTTTAAACTCCAAAACAATAATTAAAAGGTGTAATTAACAGTATATTCATGGGAATTAATCAAAAATGAGTCTCTTACCCCAACACTTCCTCTGAAAATCCCTCAAAATCTCGCCTCAATCCGATCTCTCAAAGTCCCAAAATGAAAATAAAATCAAACCCTCGATTGTTTTCTTTTTATGCCCAGAAGAATCACTTCTGCAAAGTCTTAACCGAATCTTCGGTTCCACACCTGCGGAAAACCCATCACTGGTGCGGACTTCACTTAAGTCTAAAGGATCCGCTTCTGCAAAACAACACATGCACCCACGCATGCGCACCTGCGGCCCGCGCGTCGCATCTGTGCTCAGGTACGCACCTGCGATCCTTTGCATCGCAGAAGCAAAGACGCTCCTGCGGAACCTTTTCCGCACCTGCGAGTCCTGGCATGGGATGCCTTCACCTCTTCTGTGCTTCCTCACGCGCACATGCGAGTCCGCACCTGTGGCCATACCCTCTGCATGTGTGATGACACTAAAACCTGGGATTTCTCATAAATGCATAAGTTCAATAATTGTTCCGATATCGATTCGAATCACACCCGGGGACCCTGGGACCCCGTCCGAGTATAACGACTATTCCCAAAAGCTAATTGACCTACTCGAGGCTGAAAACCACATCAAACAACACAAATTCAATGAATCGCAACCCAAATTCAAGCTTAGCAACTATGACCTTCCAGATTCTGAAACTGACACCGATTCATATCGAAACAACTTCAATTTAAATTAAATTTTACACGCAAGTCATAATTGACACTACGGACCGATTCCAACTTTCATAATTGGAATCCGACCCCGATATCAAGAATTCCACTCCTTGTCAAACATCCTAAAATTTTCCAACTTTTCAATTTTTGCCAATTAACGCCAAAATGACCTACGGGACTCCAAATCAATATCTGGACACGCTCCTAATACCAAAATCACCCCACAGAGCTATTCGAACTGCCAAAACTCTATTCTAGATTTGTTTTCACATAAATCAAACTACAGACAACTCCTACAACTTAAACTTTCAATTTAGGGACTATGTATCCCATTTCACTCCGAAACTCTCCCGAACCCAACACCCAGTGCCCCGGAAAGTCACATAACCACAAAATGAGATAGAGGGAGCAATAATTAGGGGATCAGGGCAAATACTCTCAAAACGAATGGCCAGGTTGTTACACTGATGCTAGTTTCCACCAGGTGGTAGAGATTATTAGGCGCTTCGATCATGTTTGTAGGATTTAGAGAGAGGAGTGGGAGGCCAAGTGGCCTCGAGGTTTTTGTGGTTTTGGTAGTGCCTCATCTAGAGTCCAGTCACATCACAGTAGAGGTCGTCCTTTTAGGTTCACTCAGGCAGCTCGTTGTATTCCTCGTGGTTCATTAGTTAGCCATGATTTATATAGTGCTTCTCCCGGGTCAGGTATTATTCAGTGCACTACTGGCACAGAGTTCTTACCGCGCTCCATCTTCTCAAGGTTCCAAAGGCAGATATTCAGGTTATCAGGGTCAATTGCATGATCAGTAGCCTCGTTAAAGGAGGGGGTGTTTCGAGTGGGGGGACATGAGTCATCTCAAAAGGGATTACCCCATGCTTCTAAGTAGTGTTCCATGACAGGGCACATAGTTTATGGTTCTACTGCCAGTAGCTACACCACCCGTATAGCAAGCTAGGGGTGGGGCTCAGACTGTTCGAGGTCACCCTAGAGGGGCGGTTAGTGAGGTGGTGGACAGGCCCGTTGCTATGAATTTCTAGCCAAGCCAGAGGCAATTGCTTTTGATGCCATGATCACATGTATTGTTTCAGTGTGCCATAGGGATGTTCCAGTGGTATTTGACCCTGGTTCCACTTATGCTTATGTGTCGTCTTATTTTGCTAGTTATTTGGATATACCTTATGATCCTCTTGATATTCATGTTCTTGTATCTACACCGGTGGGTGATTCTATTATGGTAGATCGTGTGTATAGGTCTTGTGTGGTTACCATTGTGGGCTATGAGACTATGGTTGATCTTTTATTACTCAGTATGGTTATTTTTAGGTGATTTTGGGTATGGATTGGCCATCTCCATACCATGATATTCTTGATTGCCACACTAAGATCGTGACGTTGATGATGTAGGGGTTGCCAAGGTTGGGGTGGAGAGGTTCGCTTGGTCATACTCCTACTAGAGTGATTTAATTTTTTAAGGATCAACGGATGGTTAAGAAGGAGTGCTTGGCGTATCTTGCCTTTGGGAGTGATGTTAGTGTTGATACTCCTCAATGTCATGCAGACTTGTCAGGCATGCCACCCGACATCGACATTGATTTTGGTATTGACCTGGTGGCAGGCACTCAGCCCATATCTATTCCACCATATCGCATGGCACCAGCAGAGTAAAAGTAACTTAAGGAACAGTTACATGAATTGCTTGATAAGGGTTTTAAGGCTGAGTGTTTCACCTTGGGGGATGCCGGTACTATTTGTGAAGAAAAATGATGGTTTTATGAGGATGTGCTTTGACTACAGGCAGTTGAACAAGGTGACCATCAAGAACAAGTATCCACTATTGCATATTGATGACTTATTTGATCAGCTTCTAGGGTGTTCTCTAAGATTAACTTGAGATCAACTTCTAGGGTGTTCTCTAACATTATTGACTTGAAATCATGTGTCATTGATTTCGGAGAATAGTGGGATAAGTTTCTACCTTTAGCATAGTTTTCCTACAATAACAACTACCATTCGAGTATCCAGATGGCCCCATGAGGATTTATATGGGAAGTGATGTATTCTCTGGTTGGTTTGAGCATAAAGAGGTGAGGTTGTTGGGCACTGATCTAGTTTGTGATGCTTTGGAGAAGGTGAAGTTGATTCAAGAGTGGCTTCGCACAGCGCAATCCATACATAAGAGTTGTACTGATAGGAACATGTGCGATGTAGTTTTCATAAAGGCATGATGAGGTTTGGGAATAGGGGCATGTTGAGCCCTCGGTACATTGGTCCAATTGAGGTTTTGGAGATAGTGGATGAGTTGTCTTAAGGGCTTACCTTCCCACCCAACTTGTTGGGAGTTCATCCGGTATTCCATGTTTCCATGCTTCGGAAGTATCATGAGGATGAGTCACATGTGTTAGATTTCAATTCGATACAATTGGATGAGAACTTGGCTTATAAGGAGCAACCAGTGGCTATTTTGGATAGGCAGGTTCGGAAGTTGAGGTCGAAGGATATTGCATTGGTAAAGGTTTAATAGAGGGGTCAACTGGTCGAGGAGGCAACTTGGGAGATCGAGCATTATAAGCGGAGCATATATCCTCATCTTTTTGGCATTCCAGGTATGTTTCTAAACTCGTTGAAGGACGAATGTTTGTTAAAGAGGGGGAGAATGTGTCCACTGTCGTGTATTGATAACTTATTTGATCAGCATCAAATCACGATACATCTTCGTGGCACCTGGGCGGATAGAATACCGCGAACAGTGAGCCTCCTCAAGAATCAACTCCCTCAAACCATCCACCTCAGGAACACAGATCTGAACCTAAAGCCTTAGTACCCTATCATCACCAATTATTACCTCCTTAGCACCACCTCGCTACACCGTATCCTTAAGGATAAGCAAGTGGGGATCATCATACTGGCAAGCCTTAATGCACTAAAACAAAATGACTGCGATACAACACAATCAAGTACCCTGCTAGGCTCAAAGATATCCAACCTCATGAATGTCTTGGCCAAAGCCTGAACATCCATAGCTAACGACCACTCCACAGCTGGAACGAATGCCAAACTCCCCATGCTCTCCGCCTTTCTATTCAAGGCGACAACTACCACATTGGCCTTCCTTGGATAATAAAGATGTCACACCCCAACCTTGGGAGATGCAACCGGCACACGATGCCCGAAGGCCCGTGCGAACCGACGTCTGTTCTTAATTTCTTTTTATTCATTAAACCATGCCATTGAGGTCTCCAAGTAACAATACCACAACCATAATATGTACACTGTTTAGCAAAAGAAACATTGGCTTTCCATACATATTTGCAACTGTAACAGATTCATACTTCCACCTTTCTACATACAACCATACTCTAGTTTGCAAGCCTCTAAGAGAACGCCAACAGAGTTAAACATATACACAACTTGGTCGAGACAGGGCCCCACCGTACCCAAAATATTTAGAACACGAGCTTCAGTACCTATCGACCTTTAAACCGCTACTCCATAGAAATGAATAGCAGCAACCAACAGCTGAATCATACACTTACTGGAGAGGGGCGTCACCGGGTATATCTGTACTTGTGTGCATGAACACAGCGCCTAAAGAGAAGGGTGTCACTACAGAATATGTACTGAGTATGTAAGTCTAAACGTGAAAATTAGAGATATAACGTAAGAGATATGAGAGCATACTTTCACCCTGGGTACCGTAGAGCTATAGACTTAAATGTATACAAGCTTTAAGAAGGGTTAAGCCACTCATATAGATTATACAGTGAATTCAATATAACATTACTTAGCCCTATTTGGGGCATATCATTCTATATCTTACCCGGCCTCACAGAGGACTCGGTAGGTTTCTTTCTTTCACCATATTGTACCCTACCTTAGGAGGTCTCGGTCGTATCCAGCCACATGAGGGCTCGATAATGTCTTGCCTTACATTATTCTATACCCGACCTCATAGAGAGCTTGATCGTACCCGGCCATGTGAGGACTCAGTCGTACCTGGCCATGCAAGGGCTAGGTAGCATTTCACATCGTATCCAACTGATCAGTGGTTGCACAATACGTGCCTTACACAGCCACACAAGGACTCGATAAAGTAAAACAGATGCATATACATATAAGTGATATGCATAATCAACTTGAAGAGGTATTAAGTTTGAACTCATAATGAATTGTACTTCCCAACCACAGGATACCAACTGGAACAATTTAGACTTTAAATAGGAATGCTACCAGCAAGAATATACACGGACAAAATAAAATCATTTAGGAATTATTTAGAAGGAAGGAGATACTTATGCTAACTCATGCCAAGAACAATAGTCGCGCTACATACCTTGTTGGAGATCCAACTACGCTTCTATGGTGGTCAACCTTGCTTCTAATGACTCTTCAGACACAATACCTCTAGATGATAGACGTTGCAGCAGTGATTCCAATGCTTCTTCAAGCTAAATCCTAATACAGTCGTCTTCAGATTCAGCTTAGTTGATTCTTAGAACTTTAGAGGAGATGTGAGAGCGTTTGATGAATTATGGTGAGATATACTTCAAAATAAAATGAGAGAGAATGAGCCTCACTTCCTTTTATATACGTGTACCAAGCATAGGAAACTCTATCGGGTCCACATGCAAAATTGGATGCCCCGCTTTGGCTGTCGTGCCCGGTGAGACATCTGGCTAACTGTAGTCACACGCAGTTGCCTCCTCTACCAGGTAACGCATTGTCGTCTGATTAGCTGCACTAAAAACCGCACATACCAAGCATAATTTAGGTTTGGAGTGTAACATTATCCCCTCCTTTAGAACATTCGTTCTTGAATGTTGAATCATGGCCTACCCTTATGGCCTCATTGTTGCCTTCCATAGTATGGAATAACTGGGGTATCTAGGTTTCATAACTTCCTCAGCTTCCTACGTCATTTATTCCTTATTTTACTTCCTCCAAAGTACCTTAACTGATGCCATTTCTTTAGTTTGCAGCTTACGAACTTGATGGTCTGAAATAACCACCGAATCTTCTTTGTAGGATAGATCTTTTGTGACTTGAATATCTTAAACATGGGTGATACGTGATGGATCACTTAAACACTTGCGGAGCATAGATACGTGCAATACCGGATACATTTCCTTTTATTTCTGAGGGCGGCTCAAGCTTATAAGCTACTCGACCAATATTTTGAATAACTCCATATAGCCTGATATACCGGGGACTGAGTTTGCCTTTCATATCGAACCTCACGCCTTTCATTGGTAATACATTTAGTAGCACCTAGTCTCCTACAGCGAACTCCAAATCTTGTTGTCGGTTATCCAAGTAAGATTTCTTCCTGCTTTCGGTGGACAACAATTGGTTTCAAATCAGTTTCACCTTTTCTACAACCTGTTGCACCAGCTCTGGCCCCAATAACTTTGTTTCACCTACTTTGAACCAGCCGATATGAACGTGAAGCCCCAGCCCAGGACATTATGCAAACACGGAGAATCACCCACGATCACGAAGAACAGTAGCCCCCAGCTCCAGATCACCATTCATAATTGCGACCCTACATCTGCGATCGTGATGCATACCAAACATACCATAAACCAGCAGGTGCAAATCACCAGGCCCTCCGACCCCATCTAATCATACCAACAAGTCCCCATACCTTATTCAAACTTATCCAAAGGCTTGAAATACCACGAATAACATTAAAATCACGAATCGATGATCAAAATATTTCTACTAACTTTCAAATTTCAAACTTTACCAGACGCCGCCTGAATCACACTTAGACATTCTGAATCACGACCAAACTTCACATACAAGTTCAAATCAACTAAATAAACCTATCTGAGGTCCCAGAACACCACCCGTAGTCTGATAAAACCAAAGTCCACTCCATGTCAAACATAGTTAATTCCAAAACCTTCAGAATGCAAATTTTCGATAACCAGCATTGAATCGCTCGCAGGCCATACGATACTAAACCCGTTCATATGCACGAGTCTGAAATCACCTTACGAACCTATAGGAAGCTTCAAATCACAATTTCGAGATTGTTTACTTAAAAGTCAAATTCTTGGTCAACTCTTCCAATTTAAAGCTTCTGAACTGAGAGTTATTCTTCCAAATCAACTCCGAACTTCTCAAAAATCAAAACCAACTACACGTGCAAGTCATAATACATAAAGTGAAGCTACTCAAGGTCTCAAACCCCCGAACGACATGTTAGAACTCAAAATGACTGGTCGGGTCGTTACATTCTTCACCACTTAAATATGCGTTCATCCTTGAACGTGCCAAGAACCGTTCCAAAGTTGCATATATCCCCAAATAACTCCTCGTGCACCGGCCCGTGTCACCACAATCCATGTGAGCACATTAGCTCGACCCCGACTGAAGATCCTTCTAGCTACCTTAGCCATAAGCCTTAGAACTAAATTCCAACATCAGGAATTTCCTGTAAGGTCCGATTCTTATATACATACACTTTATCTACCTGAACAAGATGTACCAAAGCATAATCATAAACCCAAGTTTTAATCACACAATGTTCCACACAACTCATCCACCCATAGCAATATCTTCCAGCCACAATAGCTGCAAATTTATTCTGAATCCGGTACCGGTAATACACCTCCTGACACATAAAGGCCTTGTCCCCCCTGCAATACTACAATGATGAAAGAGATATACAGAATCTCATAACCACCCATGAAATCAACAAATCATGGAGTTCTTCTGTTCGACAAGAGTCATTGCCATATTCTGAACTGATTAGCGACATTTCCCTTCCAAACATACATTATACAAATCTGACTGCACTGATTCAAGGTCCAACAACCTCGTCTCACCCAGTACAAGTTGCTAAGCTGACAAGCCACTTTAGACACCATCGTCAATCTCACACGACGCGATCTGTGCGCCAACAAGCCACAACTCGACCAATAAGGAAAGGAAACCCAAGTACAGGACTATTTTGCACACGTGATAGATATAACCACTGAACGAGATACTATGAATCTATCCCATAAAGGAGAAGTCAAACACACAAAATAGTATAAGGAATCATACACAATATCTCACCGTTGCGGCGCGCAACCCGATCTAAACATCATACTCGTGGTGGCGTGCCACCCGATCCACACCTAACAATCTGCATGGGAGTACCCATCAAGCCAAAATTCTCGTACTCACTAGACACACGTATATCTACTACAGGTATGCCAAGTGCATAAACATAACCCTAGGGAGACAGATATCATCAAGTGCCACAAAGGGCCAAGCACGCCTAAGGTGCAATAAACAACCAGTATCACAAGACCTATCTCGCTCATATAACACCACAAGCCTACACAGGACCACAACACGTATATGAATAATCAAGCCGTCTCACAACCCACATAGCATAATAGAGTAACACATGAAATAGATGATGACATGGATAACATCCACCACACCCGAGGACTCATCCATAGAAAAATGCTGCGCTGAGTAAACATATCCAATCTGATGTAGAATATACAAACGTTAGGCCCGCCAATGGACCTCTAAACTGATTCTGAACATCTCAAAATAGGTAACACATACAAATAACAGTCAAATCCTGAACAAACTTCCACAGTTTGCAACCATCGGAATAGTGCATTTCTCACACATAAACTCTCCAATCTGCGACAGTACCAGAAGCTCCATACCTGACCTCAATCTCTACAACTTAAATGACTGACACATCACACCTACAAAATCATCACATGGGGGATACTCCCACAACCTTCCGCAGCATGTAACAAAATCTAAACATCCATGGCTACCAACCGGTCTATGTTTGTAGTGCTAATCAAGAATCCGCAAATCAATACGTAACACCTCTTCCACAAAACACACCATTCTCAAGTGACTCTAAAATAGTGTGAGTATACTCGAAATGTCTGAAATCTCCCCCGCTCCTTCGAACTCATGACATCCCTGCCAAAATGAACCACAACCTTGACCCTTCAATCCTAATTCAACACCGCGCACTACACCTATCATGCTACTACATGAGAGTGCAAGAATTTCATCATAACTCCTGAACCACCAATAGAATAAATACTTCATCGGCTAGAAACCTCCTTCACCTAACTCATTTCAGGATAAAACTGCAACACGCGATCAATTCCTCATAACCGCAGAGGACACAAACCTCATGTCATGGTCGAAACTGTCATAACCTCTTCGGGACCCGTTTGCACATAATCGAACCATTAAAACTGAGTCTTCTAAATCAATCAAGTCATGCATACCTCCAGACCCAAAATATAACCACGAACACCTGTATAGCTTTATCTCACCAAAGGAACCGATCATTTCCCTTACCATGCCGATCCAAGCCACTACTAAACTGACCAAACTTCTTCAGATGTCCTTTTGGCTTGCTTTTAAAAAAACATTTCTCTTCCCAGCACACAATGGATTTCAATCAACACTCGTCCTGAGTGACCTCAAATCACAAGACCACGTCGTCTCTATACCCATAAGCCATTACCCTCTCATGCAATCAATAGCACCTCCAACAGATACGCCTGTTTCGATGAGATCTTTTGCAAATCCAAAACTGTTTCTTACATCTCTCTAACATTGCACTGTAGACCCGGTGGTAACATAGAGATACTCCAAGTCTCTATCACAATATGCTACAATACTCAATCCTTAGCTAAACAATGTCCCAAAAATCCTTAGGCACCACACTTTAATTCTTAAACCCATTAGTATTATTGCTGAGAGTCGCCCACTCTAAGCTAGTCCCGAATATATAGCCAAACAACCAGTGCTTCGTAAGCACACAAACATCCAAAAGAAGCAACCGAATGAATTTCGTCCCTTGCACATCACGTTCATAAAGAAGTGTAAAATCTGAGCCATTCCACAATCCCCACATGAGTCGATAAGGCGAAATGTAGCACACATCCATTAGATTTCTTGCTTTAACTACTCATGATGTCCTCTTCCTCAGTCATAAGTAATCCACCGATGTACCAAAAGCTAGAAACTACAAAGACACATGACCACGTGCCCCAATAACTAACAATAGTCTCCCCTACTTGGCTTTAAGCCACAATCACATAACGCAAGAACCCACAATGACTTCTCCTCCTCAACTAGTATGATCTCGCACTATTACTCAGTTGAATTCTCCAAAAACAATGTTGCGCTAAGTATAACACATCCCAAATTATCATCCCTAAATACACATTCGACCTCATGACAGTCGCGACATCTTCCTCAAGTGATCCAGACCCACATCGTAGTACATGCCTCCTATTGGATAAAAAGTAAACCCCCCGTAGGAACCTCAGAAAAAATCATGCAACCCCTAACCTTCTCATAGAAAAAATCCCCACCTGTGTAATCTAATATCGACATCCCCCCAACGAAATTGCCATAGTTACATCCACTATGAAATGAGTTAATTCTCATGGGTCCACACTCATTCGCCAACCATAAGAATCCGTTCATTCCATTAACATCAACTGAAGGTCCAACAATACGTTTGAAACTCGAAGTCATATTGTATCCCAAAACTATAATCAAGCATTCACATTCCTCTACCTTTCAAGCAAACTCCTTTTGTCATATTCGAACCTCCTAAGTAAAGAAGAAACCTCAAGGATTGTCTCCCTCGAACCATCAACACTGGAAACACTAATCCGACCCTGAAGTCGCAACACACCGTGATCTCTGATAACCGCTTGTTAGGTACAACTTCGCAACACCGTCCCCCAAACGTAAACAAATGGAGACAATCATACTGATGAGCCTAAATGCGTTCAAACAAGGACGACGACACCACAACACAAAACATAATTCCACTAAGTCTGGAGATATCAAATCTCACTATTCTGTCAACCAAAGCCTGAACATTTATATCCCAATTGCCTCTCCTACGCTGGAACTAAATATCGAATCTTCCTATCACGAACCAAATAATCCTCTTCCTGAAGCATTCACGGCCACAAAACATAAGTAAACACCCTACCGTTTACACCTACATTGCTCGATAACAATGCGAGAAATACCAGAATGCACTGTGTATAGACCCGAAACCATGGGCAACACCAACACTAGTTGCAATGATCTCACATTCTTCCACGAGGCAATGATAGTAGTCAGCCCTCATAATGCAGGGATAAACATCTTGCACCACACATGTAGCACTACCACAACTCCTAGATGCCCAACTAATATCAAGTAGTCAACATCGTGTCCGAATGAGTAAGAAGGAACCGAAGATATAAGCTTCAACAAAATCAAATCTCACGACATGGAATCAAGAAAGGGAAGTTCTCCTAACAGTCATGTAGCCTCTCGAATATAAGTACAGACGTCTCCGTACCGACCCCTAAGACTCTATTAGACTTGCCCATAACTCGTGAGACCTAAGTGAACCTAGTGCTCTGATACTAAGTTGTCACGACCCAAATCCCACCATAGGCCATGATGGCGCCCAACGCTTCCGTTAGGCAAGCCAACAATTAAATTAACACGCTAATGGATAATCCAAAATGCATCTCGAAATAAATACTAAAATAACTAGCTGAAATCGTTCGTTTACATAGAGAAGTACTGATGTTATTATTTTAAATGTTTGAACGTGGTCAAAATATAAATTAAGATGTAATAACAGAACATAACCAAGAACAAAATATGCATCCCCAACATCCAGTACCACAAGTGTATGAGCATTTGCTAGGAAGTGCAATACTACTACAACATCAATCTGGAATGTAAAGTAGACAAGACAAAGTAAATGAATAAAATGGGGACTCTGTGTGGTACGGATCGTAACATGGAGTGCAGCTCACCACAAAGTCTCATCACCAGTTGCGCCTATGCGCCAAGATAACCACAAAATGTACCTGCCTTAATACCTACACAATTAGTGCATAACTGTAGTATGAGTACATAAATCAACGCATACGCAGTAAGTATCTAGCCTAACCTTGAAGAAGTAGTAATGAGAGGTCGACATCGACACTTACTAGTGATCCAATAAATCAAGTGTAGTAAAGGTAGACATGTATGAAGCATGACCAATAAAATAGTAAAAATAGATATGTGTACATGACATGATCCTCAACAGAAGAGTAAACACAAAATCCTTGAATATCAAATACTACTGTGAATGGAATGTATGTCAGGTCAATAACCACGAAAATATCATATCTCAAGTCAGATAGATTCATAGACACACTGACTCATTATTGAACATTATGCATGATTCTACCGAGGTGAATGGCCTAATCCCATAAGAGTGATCGTGTAATACCCTGTCCTGGTATACGGTCCGATCCCATAAGAATAGTATACACCCGGTACTGCCGAGATGAACGACTTGATCCCATAACAATATGTTACATGATACTGCCGAAGCGAACGGCCCGATCCTATAAGAGTATTATTGAGGCGTTCAGCCCGATCCCATAAGAATATAAAACTTTGATGTGTTACTGGACCCACTCATGAATATACATGTGAGTTATGAAATTTAAGAAACTTTTTGGATGAATACGCACAACACGGAAGAAATCCGTATAAAGGAAGAATAATTTCCACTACTAATCAAGTAGCTCGTCAAGTATCAAAAATAGCAAGTCCGATACTTCACATAAGTCTAGTCTCAGGTTAAAATGTAAATTAATGCATTTAAACATGCAAGAATAACTCAAATAATACAACTAAAGCACGGCATAAGTCTAAGTCTACCCGGACATAATCAGGAATTCTATCATACACACAGACACTCGTCACCTCATACATGCGTAACTCCCATAACACGTAGCACATAATAAATATAGTACCTACGGGGTAAATTCCCCCTAACAAGGTTAGACAGGAGACCTACCTCCCTCCGAAATCTAATAACCGGCTCCAATGCCTATCTACCACCTCAAACCAATGACAAATGATCTGAGACTAGACAAAAGAACGTGAAAACCAATCAAAAATATACTCAAAGACTTATAATTTAACAATTAAAAATAATTTTCAACTCCACACGAAAAGTCAACAAAATCAACCCTTGGACCCACGCGTCTGGATTCCGAAAACGTTTTGAAGATAAATATTGCCCATAGCACCATGAACTCAAATATATGATTTATTACCAATTTCAAGTCCCATTTCGTGGTAAAAACTCAAAAATACCATTTTTAGGTTTTTCTCCAAAATCCCTCAATTTCTATAAATATTTATATTTAAATCCATATATAATCCATGTATTTAACTGACAATGAGTAGGAATCACTTACCTTGTGATATATAATGAAAATGCCTCTCCAGAATCGCCTTAAAATCGGCTCCAATGTGAGAGAAATGAGATAAAAATGAACGAAGTCCTGATTTAAAATCTTCCTGTTTAGACGTTACCCATTGCGATCGTGGTCAAAAGCCTCGAGATCACGAAGCAAAAATACCCCTGCTGACCAAAATAGCCTATGTGATCGCGTCAGACCTTCCGCGATCGCAAAACACGAATATCCCATTCACCGCAAACGCGGGACATCTTCGCGTTCGCGATGAATAACTCATCCAGCCTGGCTTCAACCCCTACGCAAACGCGGGCCTCCACATGCGAACGCGAAACCCCAACCCAAGACACCACATAAATGCATAGAATCACTCACGATCATGAAGAACGGCACCCCTCAACTCCAGATCACCGTTCGCGATCGCGACCCTGCATCTGCGATCACGATGCATACCAAACACACTAGAAACCAGCAGTTGTAAATCAAAGGGAGATGGCCCGAAACACACCCGAGGCCTCCCAGAACCTCATCCAATCATACCAACAAGTACCCATACCTTATCCAAACTTATCCAAAGGCTCGAAACGCCACAAATAACATCAAAACCACGAATCGAAGATCTAAATCCTTCGATTAACTTTCCACTTTCAAACTTTGTTGAACGCCTCCGAATCACACTTAGACATTCCAGATCACGATCAAAATTCGCACACAAGTTCCAATCAACTAAGTGAACCTATCCGAGGTCCCAAAATACCATTCAGAGTCTGATACCACCAAAGTCCATGCCAAGTCAAACTTAGCTAATTCCAAAACCTTCAAAATGCAAACTTCCGATAACAAACGTCGGATCGCTCCCGAACCATCCGATACTCAATCCAGACATACGCCCAAGTCCAAAATCACCTTACGAACCTATAGGTACTTTAAAATCCTAATTTTGAGATCGTTTACTCAAAAGTCAAATCATTGGTCAACTCTTCTAACTTAAAGCTTCTGAATTAAGAACTATTCTTCCAAATCAACTCTGAACTGCTCGAAAATTAAAATTAACTGCACATTCAAGTCATAATATATAAAGTGAAGCTACTCAAGGTCTTAAACCATAAAAAAGACATACTAGAGTTCTAAACGATCGGTCTGATCATTACATGCTATAATCAAATACTTGAAAGGGAGGATTAATGATTAGAAAGGTGTCATCTTGGGAAATGATTTTTTACATGTTAGGTGTAATGAACATATCCTAAATTTAATTATAAATAAAGAATTAAGTGAGCAACATGAGTCTATTTCTTAGGTGAGGATGGTTGTGAAATATGTGAAGTCTTCTCCTGCAAGATCTGCTTCCTTTAAGTCAGATGTTGAGAATATCAAACTAGACCCTCATGACCTTTTGAGTTTGGATGTTGAGACAAGGTAGAAATCTACATATTTGATGTTATATACTAATAATAAAATTTGAAAAAAGGCTTCTCAAGAATGTATATTGATGATTATAAGTACTTTAACTATTATCTAGAATTGAGTGGAACGGCAGGGTATCCATCTTCATAAGATTGGCAGAATGTGAAAGTCTTTGTCAAATTTCTTGAAATTCTTTACCAAACCACTTTGAAATTTTCAGGAACTTCACATATTACCTCTAATTCTTTCTTACAAGAGCTTTTTAATCTTCAAAGCTTAATTGTCTAATATTTTGATGGTGTTGATTCTATCTTGACTAATATGGCTAAGAAGATAATATAAATATTGGGCTGATTTTGAGGATGTGAATATGTTATTATTTGTTGATGTTGTGTTGGATCCTCGCTACAAAATGAAGTATGTGAAGTTTCTTTTTAGCAAATTTTATAGTCCTTTAGAGGGAAACAGAAAGTCTACCAAAGTGATGGATATTTTAAGTCGCTTGTATAATCACTATAAAGATTCTATTTCTAGGACTTCTAATAAAAATATTGAAGATCAAACTAGTGTGAGTCAAACTGATGCAATACATAGTTGTGGTGTGTGGCAATAGCAATGAGAGAAATTTCTTGAAGATGAGAATAATATTGATAATACGGCTGAGCTTGAAAAGTATTTGATGGATTATGTGGAGAAGAATAAGGATTTAAATATCTTGTTTTGGTGAAAAGCTTCATTTGAAAGATATCCAATTGTCTCTAGGATTGCAAGAGATGTACTTGCTATTCCTACATCTAATGTTGCCTCGCAATCAGCTTTTAGCACTAGTGCTCGGATTCTGATTATTATTGAAGTTCTTTATCAATAAAGACAGCGGAAGCTCTTATTTTTTGTCAACAATGGTTGTGGTCATCGTCTAAAGAATGTAAGCTTGAAGATCTTTTAGAAGAAATTCAAAATTTTGAGATAGTTGAAAAGGGTAACTTTATACAATTAACTTTATGAATACTTTTATGTTTTTGAAGAGTAATGCTTAATATGATTTTTTTTCAGAATATTCAGATACTGCTTTGAACATTGACTAGTTTGGAGCTTAAGCTAAGGACGATAGTGGAAGTAGCTACGAAAGTGATCTTTATGAAGAAAAAAAGTAGATGTAAATATGATATTATAGATTCTATGATTTGTTTTAGTTTAAATACGTAATTTTTACTTTTAAATGGACAAAGTTGTTTTGTACTTTGGAACCTTTATTTTGGTTTGTTCTTTTGATTATATCATGTGCTGCAATTGCAAGTTAGTTCACCTGGTACAATTTTCTATCTTATATTATTACTATAATTTTTAATACTCAGCTTTATATTTTTGTACTATAGTTTCAAATGTAAATAGTTAAAAGAACAATTTCTTTAGATATTTGAATTTATGCTCCTGTAGTACTTTAAATATTGCTCATTTGTCGTATCTTTCAATCTTCTAATAGCAGAACTTTTAGCTTGTAGATCTTATATGCATATTACCATGCTTCGTAGTTGGATATGGCTTACGACCCCCAAAATTGCAAGCTTTTTTATTTTTTATTTTTTACTTGGAACCTATTGGCATTTTTTCTGTTAAGATGCAACTTTGGTCTACATTTTAGTTTGTTTTTTGTTCATTCTTTTCATATAAATAGGTAAATGAACTTTAAGTTCTGAAAGAAATATATAAAGAAGCATAAATTTAGTAAACTATTTCCAGGACAATCTGGTGTCGTTTTACTGTTATCGACTTATTATTAGCTTATTAAGAACCGAAAAATCGAACCAAACCAAATCAAAAACAACCAAACCAATGATTTGTATTTAATTTGGTTTGGTTTTGCATTTAAAAATTTTAAAAAACGATTAATTAGTTTGATTTTGGTTTTAATCAAAACAATCGAACAAAGCGAACCGTGAACACCGGCTAAATTCAATTATCAAATTAAACTATCAGCTCTAATATTTTTTTAATCTATCAAGTTTTTTTGAAAGTAAGTAATTTTGTTGAAAGGCGTAATGTATATGAATGAAACCAAACACCTACAGAGTCGAGTCGAACTTGGCTCAACTTGATTTCGGTTATACTGCAGTAATGTTCGATTGAACTCGACTTGGTTCATTAGTATAGCAGCTCAATCGAGATTGGCTCATCTCAAAACTGTTGGAAAAAAAATAATAATCTCGCCCAGAAATAATATCCACGGAAAATAATAATAACATAAGAGAGTAATAACGACGCCAACTCTTTTAACGAGGTAAAATACAATACCCGAGTGGAGCAATATTACTACTAATATTATAACTTAGTAGTGTCAAGAGACTACTACAATTTTGAAAGAAATAACACTCTTTATTTAAATACCTCACTACAATATTACTCATACTCACTATTTATCTCACAGACTACAATATGTAGATTACTCTCTCTAACTTTTGTTACTTCTCTCTTATTTTGGTGTGTCTTAAATGAAGAACGAAGTCTGCTATTTATAGCAAAATTTGCCAGACTTCCAGCCAATCAAAATGCTTGCATATGTAATTTTCTCTGCAAGTTGTCAAACCTTTTTTTCCGGCCACTCACTTTATTATTGCAACTTGTTGTCATCATTTTCTTTCTTTCTTTTTATTTATTTTTATTAGATGAGTTCCACAAAACTCCTCCTTAATTTTGATTTTTTCTTATCATTCCAAGTCTTGATCTCAACCTCTGAAAATCTTCAAACTTGAGAGGCTTGGTAAAACTATCCGTAATTTGATCATGAGATTTCACATACTTGAGCTCGACTTCCTTCTTGGCAATGCATTCTCTGATGAAGTGATACCTTGTATCTATATGCTTGCTTCGATCATGATACACTGGATTCTTCGCAAGTGCCTGTGCGAATTTGTTTTCAATATAAATCTCGGTAGCTTCAATTTGTGGTAAATTGAGCTCCTTCAACAATCTTCTCAGCCAAATAGTATGACACGTACAAGATGTTATTGCTACATATTCAGCTTCACAAGTGAAGAGAGTAATAATTTATTGCTTCTTTGAACTCCAGGAAATAACACAATCACCCAAGAAAAATACAAAACCAATTATGATTTTTCTATCATCAATATCTCCCGCATAATCACTATGACAATATCCCATAATCTTGAAATCACTAGAAGAATAATAACGTAACCCAAAGTCAATCGTATCTTTTAGGTAACGAAGAATTCTTCTAGTGACTTTCAAATGAGTGGAGGTAGGAGCTTCCATGAAGCGGCTTACTACTCTAACTGCAAAGAGTATATATGGCCTGGTACAAGTCAAGTACCTCAAACTTCCTACAAGACTTTTAAAAAATATGAGATCTATTTTTTCTCCTTCATCAAACTTGGACAATTTTATCTCACTTTTCATCAGTGTGTTCACGGGATTGCAATCGAGCATGTTGAACTTCTTCAATATCTCTTTTGTATAGCTTTCTTGAGAGATAAAAATTTCATCCTCCATCTGCTTCACTTCTAGGTCCATGTAGTATGACATGAGCCCTACGTCTGTCATCTTGAATTCACGGGATATATCTTTTTTAAAAGCTTCAAACAAACTTGGGTTATTACCCATAAAAATAAGATCTTCAACATAAAGACAAACAAGTAATATATCTCCATTAGTATAAATTTTAAGGTAAAGAGCACATTCATGGAGACAACGAGTAAATCCATTTTCTTAAAAATACTTGTCGATGCAACTATTCCATGCTCGTGGGGCTTGTTTTAATCCATATAAAGCTTTTTTCAACCGCAACACTTTATCTTCATGGTTTTTGACCATGAAACCCAATGATTGTTCAACATAGACTTCTTCTTTAAGATGGCCATTCAAGAAGGCTAACTTGACGTCTAGTTGATAGATCTTCCACTTTATTTGCGCCACCAAAGAGATCAGCAAACGAATCGTCTCCATGCGGGCAACAGGTGCATAGACTTCTTCATAGTCAATGCCATACCTTTGCTTGTAGCCTTTAGCCACAAGTCGTGCCTTGTATCTCTCCATATCTCTATCAGCATTCTTCTTAGACTTGTGTATACCCATTTTACTCCAATTGCGCGATGACCATTAGGAAGAGTTGTTAACTCCCAAGTGTTGTTCTTCTCTATTGACTTGATCTCCTCCTACATGTCTTGTCTCCACCTTTTGTATGTAACAGTTTCATCAAAGTTCATTGGTTCACTATCAGCAAAGAGACAATATAAAAAATCAAAATTAGTAACTTCTTTCGTGCCATCATAGAGCTCTTGAATGCTCCTTGTCCTTTGCGGTTGCTCATTTGAACTTTGTTGAGAAGAAAGAGATGCAACATTGGTTGGAGAATAATGTGGAGTTGTATCCTACACAAGTTCCACGATCTCTGGTTCTTTTTCATCGCCAAAGTATGGAAGAAAATCATATGAAGTTTCTTCCTGAGCTTCCCAATTCCATGCCAATGCTTCAACAAATTAAACATCATGACTCACCACCATCTTGCCGCTATTTGGGTTGTATAGCTTGTAGCCTTTTGAACTCGTATCATAGCCAGCAAACACATGCTTGATACTTCGATCGTCAAGCTTCGCTCTCCCTTGATGTGGCACATGAGAATAGGCTATGCTCCCAAAGTTTTTCAAGTGCTTAACACTTGGCTTTCTTCCACTCCATACTTCTTGAGGGGTTTGATTTCTAACATTCTCTGTTGGATACCTGTTGTTCAAATAAACTATACAAGATACAGCTTCTGCCCAAAATTTCTTGGGTATACTTTTAGCTTTTAACATACATCTAGCCATATTAAGAATCTTTCGATTCTTTCTCTCTGCAACTCCATTTGGTTGGGGTGAATAAGGAACTGTTAGAGGACGACGAATTCCATGAGCCTGACATAAGTTATTAAATTCTTTTG
Source organism: Nicotiana otophora (assembly GCA_000715115.1). Taxonomy (NCBI): domain Eukaryota; kingdom Viridiplantae; phylum Streptophyta; class Magnoliopsida; order Solanales; family Solanaceae; genus Nicotiana; species Nicotiana otophora. Next base: position 138,445 of record AWOL01S0017432.1, read on the forward strand.
AAGTGAATTCGCCTCCTCTATCGGACCTTAAAGCTTTTATCTCATATCCACTTTCTTTATCCACAAGTACTTTGAAATTTTTAAAAGCAGCAAAAGCTTCAGATTTGTAGTTCAAGAAATAAACCCAAGTCTTTCTACTAAAGTCATCAATGAAAAGTAGAAAATATTTATTTTTACCAAAGGAAGGTGGATTGATTGGTCCACACACATCAGTATGAACAAGTTGAAGCGGTTTAGTTGATCTTGAGACGGCCTCCTTTGGAAAACTCCTCCTTGCATGTTTTCCAAGAAGACAAGCTTCGCACAATTGATTGGGATGGTTGATTGATGGTATCCCATGCACCATATTATTTTCTCCCATTGATTTGAGTGCTTCAAAATTTAAGTGCCCAAATCGCATGTGCCAACACCATGATTCACCTTGCATATTAGCCTTCAAACACTTTGCATCAATTGTTTTAAGATTCAAAGAAAATAATCTATTCTTTGCCATATACACTTTATCAATTAGAATTCCACCTGAATCTCTAAGCCAAAGATGCATATTTTTCATGTGGATGTCATATTCCTTTTTAAGAAGTTGGTCCCAACTCAAAATATTACTTTTTAATTTTGGCACATAATAAACATCTTGAATTAGCTTGTGACTACCATCTTTATAGGAGATCAGAGTCGTACCTATCCCTTCGATTTGAATCTTTGAGGTATCTCCAAAGTACACATTACCTCTCACCGTTTTATTGATCTCCACAAATTTCTCTTTGCATCCACACATATGATTGCTTGCTCCATTGTCCAAATACCACGAGCTGCAATCATCCCTGTCTTCTTCTTTGAGTGCCATCAACAACGTTGACTCATATTCTTCTTTCTTGTCTTCAACAAGGTTAGCTTTTTCTTCAACATTACTACGACACTCCTAAGAGTAATGACCAAATTTATGACAATTATAAAACTCAATTTTTGATTTGTCATACCTTTGTCCATTATTTTCTTGGTAGTAGACACGTCCTCTTCCTCCTCTTTGTCCACGTCCACGACCTCTGAATGTTTGGTGAATTTTAACTTCATTGTTGAAGTTGTTACCATTACTTCTTCCTCTTCCATGACCGCCACGGCCTCGTCCTCGTACGTTTCCTCGGTAGCTCTTTTCACCTCCATAATCCTTAAAGGATGCCTGAGTTTTAATAAGTTGCTCCAGTTGCACTTATTGTCTTCTTTTGATATTTTCTTCATGGGCCTGTAAAGAACCCTCTAATTGCTCTACCAGCATAGAATCTAAATCTTTAAACTCCTCAATAGCACACACCACAAAATCAAAGTTAGGTATTAAGGTACGAAGGATGTTTTCTACCATACGGACATCTCGTATGTCCTCCACGTATCTTCTTAATTGATTTACAATAGCCTTCACTTTTGAACAATAATCCAAAATGCATTCGGATTCTTTCAATTTTAAAACTTCAAAGTTATCCCTTAGAGTTTGAAGTTTTACCTTCCTCACCTTGTCAACTCCTTGAAGAGAATTTTGTAAAATCTTTCAAGCTTCCTTTGAGGTGGTAGCATCTGCCACCTTCTCAAATATGGCATCATCCAAACATTAGTGGATGAGCTTGAGGGCTTGTTGATCCTTCTTCCTTGTCTTTGCCAAGACATCTTTTTCATTTTGAGGCAGAGCTTCCTCATTATCGGGTTTTGCATACCCTCTATCTACGATTCTCACACATCCCGGGAGCCAAGAATGGCTTTCATACGTACACATCATTTCTCATAATTATCTTTTGTGAGATGGGGATACTGAAAAGACAGTGTTCCATTATTTGTCATGGCTCTGATACCACGTTGTTGGGAAAGAAAAAATAATCCCGCCCAGAAATAATATCCGCGACAAATAATAATAACAGAAGAGAATAACAACGACACCAACTCTTTTAATAAGGTAAAATATAATACCCGAGCAGAACAATATTACTACTAATATTATAACTTAGTAGTGTCAAGAGACTACTACAATTTTGAAAGAAATAACACTCTTTATTTAAATATTTCACTACAATATTACTCACACTCACTATTTATCTCACAGACTATAATCTGTGGATTACTCTCTCTAACTTTTGTAGCTTCACTCTTATTTTGGTGTGTCTTAAATGAAGAACGAAGCCTACTATTTATAGCAAAACTTGCCAAACTTTCAGCCTAAATGCTTGCATATGCAATTTGCTTTGCAAGTTGTCAAACCTTTTTTTCCAGCCACCCACTTCATTATTGCAACTTGTTGTCATCATTTTCTTTCTTTCTTTTTATTTCTTTTTATTAGATGAGTCCCACAAAAACTATATTAGACTCTTGACTTACTCGGGGTCACTCAGCCCAGGTATGCCCAAGCCTAAGTATTGCGGTCTAAATATTCCAAGCAAATATGTAAGTGAATCACTAAATAGTTCGTGTTTGCCCTAAATCCCACACGCGTACGCGACCAATCAAATAATAAAGTGTGAGTAGAGTATTATTTCCATGATAATCTGTGATTAATTATAGACTAAATCAAGCAAATTCTCATTTATCGAGTCAAGACAATTTCAAAGTGATTTTTGTTTGATTAATTCTACCAGCTAGAGTTACAATTAAAAAAAGAATTAATTAACTAGCACACTAAGCACGAAAGGTTGAATTCAATGAGAAATAATATTCCACATGTTGAGAAATAAGAAGCACAAGCAATGTGCACGACGAGGTAACATCGGAATGATACCCAAGTCAAACTTTTCCAACCTATTTGAACCAAGAGAAGACAATCAATTGGCACAAATGGTAATACGGACAGCAAGTATATCAACAACCACAAATATATCAAGGTAAAATAATCAAACCATGAGACACCAAGATTTACGTAAAAATCTCTTTAACGTGAAGAGTAAAAACCACGGGACCAAAGGCCCTCAAAGCTCCACTAAATCAATCAACAATAGTTACAAAAGTTCTTTAAATTGGCCACAAAATAGGTTCCAAGCCAAGAGCAACAATACATAAAATATAACACCAAAATAATTGAAGAAAGGAGAGAAATCACCCCAAAAAACGAGCTACTTTTCACGCCTCCAAAATCGAAGTTACGGACCTCCAAACCCAATATACACCGTTGACCTCCAAGAACTAGATGTTGAGAAGTTTCAGTTCAAATTTGAGCACGGTCCAACAGTTAATAAGTCAGGAAATGCTAATTGAAGCGGACTGGCTGAGCAGAAATTTTCTGGAGCAAAAGAACACACTTTTCTCGCTCAAAAGGCTTAAAAAGCGATTGCCCTCTTATATTTTCTCTTTTTATAGTTCTAACCTAAAATATGTCACATTTAAATGTCTTAATATTAGTAGGCTATAGAAACAAAGTAGTCTAGGTCTAAAAGGTATTTTATTTATCCACATAGGAAGGGGAAAAGCATAAAAACCCAATAATTCTCCCTCTCCCGACTATGTGGAGGAGACCGCCATCCCGGCAATCATGCAACACTCTTCAAAACTTTTAGGTTCTCGCCCATCAGTCAAGAGTACATACTCCGTAGGAGGATAACGAGATGAATGTACTTTCTCTTTAAAAGATCTTCTGAGAGAACTCTTCAAAGCATCAATAGTAGTTGGTTGCTGGTCAACCACATTATCTTGCACTGGAGCATCAATAACACCTTGCTAGTCATTCTGAACATGATCACCATCTTTATTATCAGCTTGATTATCATCAGTTTGAAGATGTTCTTTAGGTAGAATAGTCACAGGAACTGGATCAACATCAACAAAGCTCTCACTGCTTTGAGAATCAGCCTTCTTAACTTTGTCAAAATCTTCAATTGTCTGGTCTTCAAAGAACACAACACCAGAACTTCTAACAAGTTTCTTCTTAACTGGATCGTAGAAACGATAGCCAGATTTATCTTGACCATAACCAATGAAGATACACTGCCTAGTTTTAATATCCAGTTTTGACCTCTCATCCTTAGGAACATGCATGAAGGCCTTACACCCGAAGACTCTCAAGTGATTATAAGATATATTCTTACCAAACCAAACTCTGTCAGGGACATCACCATCCAAAGCAACAGTAGGAGATAAATTGATAACATAAGTAGCAGTATTAAGTGCTTCTGCCCAAAAGGAGTCTGGCAGTTTAGCATCTGAAAGCAAATATCCAACCCTCGCAACTAAAGTTCTATTCATCCTCTCTGCTAAACCATTCAACTGAGGAGTCTTTAGAGGAGTTTTCTAATATCGAATACCCTACGATCTGATTTAATTATCAAAAGGACCAATATACTCACCATCATTATTTGAGCAAATGCATTTTAATTTCTTCCTTGTCTGCCTCTCAACCAAGGCCTGAAAATTCTGAACACATCAAGTACTTGGTCCTTAGACTTCATAGAAAATACCCAAGGTTTGCAAGAATGATCATCAATAAAGGTCACAAAGTAAAGTGCATCACCATGAGACCTTACTTTACAAGGACCACATAAATCATAATGTACTAATTCTAGCAAATCAAGCTTTCTTGAAGGCGGATGACTCTGAAAATAAATTCTTTTCTGTTTCCTGGCTAAGTAATGAACACATCTCTGTAATTTTTCTTGCTTTATTTTAGAAAGCTAATTCTTTTTATCCAAACTATCAATTCCCTTCTTACTCATATGACTCAACCCTCTATTCCATAAGTCTGATGAATAATTCTCCACCAAGTTTACTATGTCAATATGGAGCCATGCATTTTGTACAAGTGAGTTACCTTGATACCTCGAGCCACAACCATTGAGCCTCTTGTAAGCTTCCACGTCCCATCACCAAGGATGTTATAATAACCTTCATCATCAAGCTTTCCTGTAGAGATTAAATTCATACGGACATCTGGAGCATGCTTGACATTGTTAAGAACTAACCTAGAGCCATTGTTAGTTTTCAAACAAACAGTACCAATACCAAATACATCAATCTCGCTATCATTGCCCATTTTTAACTTTTCAAAGTTACCTAGAGCATAGAAGAAAAGTATTCCTTTTTTGCCGTGACATGAAAACTGGTACCTTAATCCACAAACCAGCTAGCCTCATCATGAGCAAAATTAATAGTATCTTCGTCGTGGGCAAAAAGAAAATCATCTTCAACAATAGTAGCAACACAATTTTCATTGTCACTGTCTTTCTTTTGTTGTATCATTTCTCTCTTAAGCTTGAAACAGAACTTCTTGATGTGCCCCTTCTTGTTACCGTGATCATACGTAACATTCCCGTACCTGGACCTCGAATTGCTTCTACTTTTGCCTCTATCATTCTGACCTCTAAAGTTACTTCTCCCCTTGTCTTTAGTAACCAAAATATCAGAGTGTGAAGCTGAAGAAGACGAAGCTTGAGATCTTCTCCTCATCTATCATTTAATTCACCACTCTTAGTATATTCATAGTTACAACACCATTGGGAGCGAAATTAGTCAAAGAAACCCGAAGAGTCTCCCAAGAGTTAGGCAAAGTATTCAACATCTAAAGTCCTTGTATTTCTTCATCAAAGCTTACACCCATTCCAGACAGCTGGTCTAGGACACCCTGAAAATCATTTATATGATTATAAATAGGACTGCCCTCTTTGTGTCGAATATTCATTAATTGTTTAAGCAGGAATAACTTGTCATTGCCAGTCTTTGAAGCATAAAGTGTCTCGAGCTTTTTCCACAAAGTTCTAGCATGTGTCTAATTAACAATATGATTACAAACATTATCTTCAATCCATTGTCTGATATAACTGCAAACTTATAAGTGGTCAAATTCCCAATCCTCATCAGATAAAGTTTCAAGTTTGTTGAAAGCAAACACAGGTAAATGTATTTTCTTGACAAATAGAAGATCTTTCATCTTGCCTTTCCAAATGTAATATTTACTTCCATTCAAATAAACAATCTTTCTCATATTTGCCTCTATCATTCAAATATACAATCAACACAATCAAATAAAACTACAAGCTCTGATACCACTTTGTTGGAAAATAACAAGCACAAGTAATGTGCACGACGAGGTAACAACGAAATAATATCCAAGTCAAACCTTCCTAATCTATTTGAACCAAGAGAAGATAATAAATTGGCACAAATAGTAATACTGGCAGCAAGTATATCAACCACCACAAATATAGCAAGGTAAAATAGTCAAACACACAAGACACCAAGATTTACGTGGAAAACCTCTTCAATGTGAAGAGTAAAAATCACAAGACCAAAGGCCCTCAAAGCTCCACTAAATCAATCAACAAGAGTTACAAAAGCTCTCTAAATTGACCATAAAGTAAGTGTCAAACCAAGAGCAACAATACATAAAAGATAGCACCTAAACAATTGAAGAAAGGAGAGAAATCACCCCAAAAACGAGCTACTGTTCACGCCTCCAAAATTGAAGTTACATGCCTCCTCCAAATCCAATATCCACTATAGAACTCTAAAAACAAGATGTTGAGAACTCCTATTTCAAATTTGAGCACGATCCAACGGTTAACGAGTTGAAAAACACTAATTGAAGCAGACTACCTGAGCAGAAATTTTCTAGGGCAAAAGAACACACTTTTCTCTCTCACAAGGCTTCAAAAATGGCTGGCCCCTTATGTTTTCTCTCTTGTTATGTTTCTACCCTAAAATAGGTCATATTTATATGTCTTGATATTAGTGGGCTATAAGGAAAAGTGGTCTAGGTCCAAAAGGAATTTTATTTATCCACATAGGAAGGGAAAAAGCCCCAAAGCCCAACACCGGGGTCATGGTTGGATAACAATCGTGTTAAATTTTTCAATTAACTCGACTTATTAATTTATCTGGGTTATTAACTTTCAAGGATAATAATACTCGTAGAAATTTGATAACTTCTACTCGCCTATTCAATTTATTCCGAACCCTATATTTCTATGAGATTAGAGATAAAAAAAGAACACATAAATAATTTACTGCACAATTGGCTAAACATGACAAATAGGTATATTTCTATCTGTATTTACAAATCAATTCCCCAATGACTAGGTTCAAGATCGCGCTCTATTCAACTCTATTGCAATCAAAAATTATCTCTTTCAAGTTCAACTCAAAATTTATATATAGTATTTCACTGTTAGCTAGGCAGCAAAATAATTAGGCTCAGGATATGAATAAACAACCCAATATGATAAATTAAATCGTCAAACCAATATTCGAATATCAAAATTCATGTAAAAATCATAACCCCATATTAATAAACGAGCTTTGCCACGCATAGTCATGGTAGTAATCACAAGTAATTCCCAAGAATACATAAAAATCAATAAAAGTAGGGAAGAAAGAAGAACTCGAGATGAATTCTACGGTCTCTAAACTCCATGATGGTTTTTCTATGCTTAGAAGTGTGTTAGATGACCTAAAAGAGGTATTTTCCTTTTATATATTGCATACAAAAATCGTGGGCTAAAATTTTCCTTTTTTTTCCGAATCAGCTTCAGGAATTGATGCTAAGGTGGATGCTTCGCATCTGTTTCAGCTTTAAATTCCCAGCAGCGGATGCTGGGTGGATGCTTCGTATCCAAGCTCTGTTCCTTTAACTCTGACATGTCCAGGTGCGGATGTTAAGCTGGAGGCTTTCTTGAGACTTCACTACTAAAGCTGCTTCAAATGGCATTGCAGCTAGGTTGCATGCAATCTCTTCTCCTACGGCTGGAGCATTTTTTTCTTCATATTTTTGTAATCCAAACGTCCTAAATCATCACACACAATTTAATTAGTCGAAAGCATCAATAATTAGCATATGTTGGGCATTTTCAACATCAAATAGCACCAAAAAATGATAAAAGCATAGGTAAAGTAACATTGAAATATATAAAAATATAGGTAACATGCACTAGAGAGTGTGATGAATGAATGAATAAATGACAAGAGTGGGTTGCTCTAGTGGTAAGCACCCTCTACTTCCAATCAAGGGGCTATGAGTTCGATTCACCCCAAGAGCAGGGTGGGGAGTTCTTGGAGGGAGGGAGTCGAGGGTCTATCGGAAATAGCCTCTCTACCCCAGAGTAGGGGTAAGGTCTGCGTACATCTACCCTCCCCAGACCCACTAATAGGATTATAGTGGGTTGTTGTTGTTGTTGCACTTGAGAGTGTGATGAATGAATGAAATTCCTCCATGTTTGATTAGTGATTTTGATTTGGAGCTCACGAAGAATAAAAATATTCTCCGAGCATTTTCCCTTAATGGGTCCCACACGATACAAGAATCGTCGATGAGTTAACATAATAATAATAATAATAATAATAATAATAATAATAATAATAATAATAATGTTAAAAGGAAATAAGTGATAGCTTTACGCGCACGTGTAACTCGTTGTAAAAACGACTCAACGTTATGACAAAAAAACCTTGTAATGGTAATAATAGACAAAGTTTCCAAATAAATTAAACAACACGTTGCAGTCAAAAACAATATAGAACTTTGTTTAAAATTTTTATTTTTAGAAGGTTTGGTGCAACTCCATTGAGAAGGTACGGTAGTTGCAGTTTTGATTTATTTTGTTCATCTTATTTATTGACTTTTTGCAATGAAACTGTTTCCATGAATTCAATTATCAGATTATTAGATCGAGGATACACTTATCTAAAGGTACAACTAATTAGATGATTTAGTAAAATAATTCCTTGCAGAGGGTTCAACCTTTGTAATTTTCCTAAATATTGTGTGTATTTTCATTTAATGCAAAACTCGTCCATTTTGATGGCAAACATATTATTAGCAGAGTTTACATAAATGAGATGAAATTAATTTTTTGCCTACCAAAATGAAATATTTTAAAAGAAGTAGGTAGGTTGATCTTGACAATTTCAGAGAAGTAAAATATTTTAGACAAATTTAAACAAGAAAAATGTGGATATTGTCACATCATTTTTAGTATTACGTGAACATAATCCATTTTTATTGTCATAAAAAATCTAAATGTATAAATGTTTTTCTGACCCAACAGTCATAGAAATGGATCCTACGAAAACTTAATATGGAATACTTTATATTTATAAGTTAAAAGTATGTTCTTTAATTTTGTGGGTTAAGAAGAATTTACTGCGGGCTGCGGCCATTCCTTTGTTTTTTTCTCTCTTTTATTTTGTTTCTTAGTGATTATTGTGAAGCATAACAAACCATTTGCTTCTTCAGAAAACATAGATCCCTTCTTCCTTTATGAATGTCTTCTTTGGTCATTGATCCTGTAAAATCATTCGTATTGTCAAATACACAATTTGGCATCATTGAAAAGAACGACAGAATTATCTTCCCCTTTTTGGCATCATTGAAAAGAACGACAGAATTAGCACAAACAAAAAGAAGTCCAGCAACATTAACTCATGCCACTTTTGTGCACACAACATGGTCAAAAACAGAACACAAGAGATTGATGTTGCACAAAATAGATAGTAATTGCTCATTAAAAATAGGGAGAAAAAATTGAGCAACAGCAGTACCAATCAACACAAATATGACAAATTTAACCAGCTAACATCTCATAGTCATTAATTAACAATACCAAAAAGGGGACAAGATATGGATAGGACTGGAAAATGTGTTAAAATGGGAAGCACTCGGCAGGAGACACAAGAGATTAAGGAGCAAAAAAAGCCTTGAGGAGTTTGTTCACTCTTTCATTTGCAGTTCTTTGATCAGTGATTATCAGCTCTTTTAGGTCCTCGGCCTGTTTCCTCAACTATAAATTCTCAACCATCAACCGAGAATTCTCTTCCCCAGGGGACCACTAGAACCAGGTTCCTCGCTGTTCTAAGTGATTTTGGATTGCAAGATAACATTTTCAGCCTGAAGTCACTTGATCTCTATAGTGGATGACTCTTGAGCATCAATCAGGTGAGAGATGGTTGAGTTGCTGCCCACGCCTCCTTTCTTCACCACACACTCACATTCTTCCAGTGTGCTCATGATGAATATTTGCTTCCTGGTCCCCACAAAAGCTTTCCCCAATGGGACCTCAAAATGCTCAAAGACCTTTGTAAGGAGGAACCCATATGGAAAACCATGTTTTCTATCCTTAAAGCTTGCCACCTTCAGCATGTGTTCAATCATGATCCCATGAAGAATGATAGAAGTGAAGGAAGTCAGTGCCTCGATGAGAACTAGGTCTGCAATGGAGGTGACAGATCTCCTCTCAGCCCGAGGCAACAATACTTTGTTCACCATCTCAAATAGTAGCTAATACTCTAGCTTGAGAGCTTTTCTATACATCTTTTTCCCTAATAGAGTGTCTTTCCTTTTTACAATTAGCTTTTTAAAGTAGAAGAAGCAGTTCCCTCCACTGTTCCCAGCCCATTTATGGGTACTTCAATAATTTCACCAAGTGTGTCCTCATCCAGGACAAAATCCTTCCCATTGACAGTCAAGTAAAATATCGTCGCATCCACAACAAACAACCCAACATAAAAATATATCATTTTATTTTCATACACCTTTGGACTTTGAGGTTCAAAAAGATGGCTCCATTTTTGGAACTCCACAATTTCCACTAGTTCTTTCATCCCTTCTTGTTCAATAATCTCAGGGTCAAAAACTCGACCCCCTAGCACTTTTTGAGTTTTGAGATTGGCTTTTCTCTCCAACTCTGGCAGCTCTACTCTTGCCCTTTTGGAGGAACCAAGTTCCTCGCTTGTACTCTTCCTCTTTATAAGAGGTTTCTTCTCTTCTTTTTCTTTCTCTATTTCTTTTTCCTTTTCCACTTTATCATCATCTTCACTCAAAATTTCTTTCTCAGGCATTGGTCTAGTTCCCTTACTAGCAACACTTTTCTTTGAATTCTTTCTAACAAGAGGAGGTGCTTCCTTCACAGCCTCCTCATCATCAACATCCACCACATTTGCCGGTGGCACCTCCTCCTTATCGAGTAACCTGCTTTTCACTAGTCTCCTTTTCTTCTTCTTTTTTTTACTTGCCTTCAGAGCATTATCAATCTCATCTTGGCTCTGCTGTCTTGTGGTGGGGTGTAAGAAACATTCTTCTTAGTCTTGAAAGCGAGAAAGCATATTACAGCTTGGTCATCAGAATCAACTTGCCATAAGAATGACAAACAGAATCAGGTCTCATATCAGGATACACAATCACTAAAGGTATAGTAATGAGGGAATCAAACAGGGGTGTGTCAGTACTGTATAGGTTAGGCCTTGTGGAACCTGATGTCTCATCCCAAGTAGGAGCCATAGACTCCCCCGGGTAGAGGAATAAGGTCCCTTAATTGGTTCCCATGTAGTACACACAGTAACTTGTTCCCTTTGGCTTATCAGTTCCCATCACCCTGTATTTCCCCCTGAGTCCTTTCACCACTACCACTCGCCTTTGAGTCCTCAAACAAACCTTCCACAGTATTAGATTCCCTTGCAATAATAGTAGATCCCTCCTTTTCATTTTCAGCAGATTCCCTCAAGCTCCACATATGCTATTCCTTTATCAATAGGAAGAGATGGAAGGTTACCTGATACAGTAGGAGTACCTAGAACGTCTCCCTCAACAGCATGTTCTTCATCTCTCTCAGATGCATGTAGTTCCACAGTAGCACCAGAACCCGTTTGTTCCTCCAACCTTACTTTCTCTAACACAGCAGTCTGACTGGCCACTTCTACACCTTCATCGTCTTCTACGATTTCCTCTATATTTTGAAGAAACTGATAAACAGACACTGTTTGCACTGAGTCATCCTTTTTATATGAACGGATGGAGAAGGAGAAGCGACAAACCTTTTGGGAGTTTGATTTTTTCATCTTTGTTTAGGGACTAGGACCAGAAGGTTTGGGAGAAGTGACAGTGGGATTGGTTTCGATGGAAATTGGGGCTTTTGTGGGTGAAGTATTTGGCTTAGATCCATATGGGGGTATTACTTTATAAGGAGACAAGGTTGTGTTGTCTTCAAACAGTTTAGGAGAATCAATTTCTTGTTGAGACATTGTTAGATTTTCTTAGGAAGAGACAAGAAAAAGAGAGCTCCACGAGAAAGAAAAAGGAGTGTTCTGAGTTTGAAGTGAAGAAAGAGACAAAAAGAGGTTTATAAAACGGATAAAGGACCGGTTACAAATGGGTGTGATAGAAAAATGGGTCAACAGGTCAGTTTAGAAAGGATGTAATGTTTGGGATTAAAAGAAATTGGAAGAGGCGGGAATAAAATAATGGCATTGCACCTTAGTAGTTTAAAATGCATATAAGTGTTAAAGGAACTACTGACCTGAGTCATAGGAACCAGGTTCCTTGATAGCTTTTTGAAAATATGAGCAAAAACTTCTAGATGTGCAATACCATTTGTCACTTGCTTTATCCTGCGTCTGTCATGCGTGTCTACCTGTAACAGTATAGATTTGAATTGGATGTCACCAGAAAATACTTTTTAGCATTGTACGTTTCCTTCTTCACATAGCCAATCATCGAGGGACCATATCCTTAGTTGAGCTTTATCAACCCCAACTCCAAATAATTTATCTAAAAGTGTTCTCTACTCAGTACTTTGGTGAAGATATCTGCTATCTGGTCCTTTGTCTTGTAGAACTTCATACAGATAAGAACCTTTTTTAAAATTGTCCCTCACGAAGTGATGTCTTATATCAATGTGCTTAGTCCTCTTGTGTTGCACTGGGTTCTCTGCTATGTTGAGATCACATGTGTTATCATACAATAAGGGCACACAATCTGTAAACACACCAAAGTCTTCAAGTTGTTGCTTGATCCAAAGCAGTTATACGCAACAAGAGGTAGCAGCTACATACTTAGCTTCAGCAGTAGAAAGAGCCACGAAGTTTTGTTTCTTTGTAACCCATGAGATTAAGAATGACCCTAGAAAAGGCGTCATTCCATATGTAATCGTCATATCTACCAAATATCCAGCATAATCAGCATCAGCATATATAATCAAGTTAAAATTATCTCATGAGAGATAGAAGAAGACCAGGTCCTGTATTCCCTTGAGATACCTCAGAATGTTTTTGGCAACCTTCAAATCAGATTCTCTTGGTCTTGATTGAAACCTAGAACACAATCCAACACTAAAGACAATATCAGTTCTGCTAGCAGTCAGGTACAAAATATATCCAATGATATCCCTATACATAGTTTCATTGACAGGAGAACCAGGTTCATCCATATCTAATCGAGTAGCAGTGGCAATGGTATCAATGATCTTAGAATTTTCCATCTCAAATATTTTCAGCAGCACTTTGATGTACTTTTGTTGACTGATCATGGTCCCTTTTGAGATTTGCTTCACTTGCAACCCAAGAAAGAAATTTAATTCACCCATCATACTCATCTCGAATTCGCTTCCAATGAGCTTTGCAAACTCCTCACAAAGGGATTCATTTGTTGCGCCAAAGATGATATCATCAACATGGACTTGCACTATCAATAAATTTCTGCTTCTTTTCTTCAGAAATAGAGTATTGTCAATTTTTCCTCTAAGTGAAGGCATTCTCAAGAAGGAATTTGGACAATCTCTCATACCATACTCGAGGGGACTGCTTCGAATCATATATAGCCTTGTCAATCTTGAATACATGTTCAGGATACTCATGACATTCAAAGCCAAGAACAATTTAACATCCATTTGGAATAATTTAAATTCTATATGAGATTCAAAAGCTATAAGAATCCCGATGGCTTCCATCCGAGCAACAGGAGCAAATGTCTCATCATAGTCAATATCTTCTTCTTAATTATATCCATGCACCACCAATCTTGCTTTATTTCTTGTTGTATTACCAAATTCATCAAGCTTGTTTCTGAACATCCACCTGGTTCCAACCATTGTTCTGTCTGAAGGTCGAGGAACTAGGTGCCATACTTTATTTCTTTCAAACTGATGGATTTCTTCTTGTAAAGAAGCTATCCAGTCAACATCTTTTAATACTTCCTTGATGTTTTTATGTTCGATTTGAGACAGGAAGGCTGAGAAGACAAACATGTTTCTTGCCTTAGATCTTGTTTGAATACCAGAATCTAAAGGTGTGATCACATTTTGAAGCGGATGTAAACTCATGTGCTTCCAATTGGATACTTGGACTTCAGAATTTGAAGGACCTGGTTCCTCCATATTTGAACCATAATTGACATCAATATAAATATGACTTCCACTCATTTGTCTTGTATCAAATTAGTCTTTTCATTGGCAATAATTATGGCTTCTCCAGGAACTTTTGAGAAATCTCCATCTTCATCTTCGTTGTTATGCGACCCTTTCCCACTTGATTTGTGGGATTCATTAAAAATCGCATGCACAATTTCTTCTACACAATGGGTTCTTTTATTGTAGACTTTGTATGCCTTACTTTGAGAGGAGTAACCAAGAAAGATTCTCTCATCATTTTTTGCATCAAATTTTCCCAAATCTTCCTTACCATTATTGAGAACAAAGCATTTGCATCCAAACACTCTTAGGTAAGTTAGCTTGGGTTTTCTCCCATTGAACAGCTCATAGGGAGTCTTCTCAAGCAGGGACTTGATCATGCACTTGTTAAACAAATAAGAGGTAGTATTGACTGCTTCATCCCAAAAACTCTTAGCACGCCATTGTCGATCAATATTGTTCTAGCCATATCTTTAAGAGTCCTTTTTTTCCTCTCCACAATACCATTTTGCTGAGGTGTTCTCGGAGCAGAAAAATTGTGACTTATACCATTTTCAGCACAGAATTCATCAAACGTGGCATTGTCAAATTTAGTTCCATGATCGAATCTGATACTCACAACATGATTTCCTAGCTTCATTTGAATCTGCTTCACAAATGAAACAATTCTAAAAATGTTTCATCCTTGGTCCTTAGAAACAATGTCCACGTAAATCTTGAGTAGTCGTCCACAATCACAAAGATGTTCTTCTTTCCTCCTCTACTTTGAATCCTCATAGGTCCACAAAGATCCATGTGAAGAAGATCAAGTTGCCTTGAGGTGCTCACTTCCTTCTTTGGTTTAAAAGAGGACCTGACCGGCTTTCCTTTTGCACAAGTATCACATACCCCTTGTGATCCTTGAACTTTCACTTAGGCAGCCCACGAACCAGGTCCTTCTTGATCAACTTGTTTAGCAGGGTAAAGCTTGAATGCCCCAGTCGTCTGTGCCATAACTTAGCATCATCATCAATGGCACTAAGGCATGTTAAATCACCACCATTCAGTAAGTCAAAGGCTGCAACATATATGTTCTTGAACTTTTGGCTATGAACACCACTTCACCAGTTTTGAGATTGGTGATAGTGCCAGATTTGGACAAAAACTTCACTTCATTTCCTTTGTCATAGATTTAGGACACACTCAACGGGCTATATTTGAAGTCATTCACATAGTATACATTTTCAGTTGTATGGGAGAATGTTTTGTCAATTTTGCCAACACCAAGAATATATCCCTTTTTGTCATTTTCAAAGGACACACTCCCACCTTGGAAGGCCTTGAGTGAGAGGAACTCATCCATTCTTCTAGTCATATGCTTCGAGCAGGCACTATCTATGTACCATTTGTGACTGCTTTCTCTTATTTCAGCCTGCATACAAGATTACTGATTAGACTTAGGAACCCAAGCCATCTTGGGTCCCTTGTAATGATAAAATGAGTGAATCAAACTTCTTTTTGCCCATGCAGGCAACACATATTTTCTTCTTAGAGAACCAGGTTCCTCAACAGTAGGCTTATTTTCAACAAAAACTTTATTTTCTGTAGAGACTGAATTTTAGCTTTACAAGAATCCTTGTAATGTCCAATTTGACCACAATGAGTACAAAGCCAATAATCAGCCACAATTACATAATTGCTATGAGGGTTATAGGTCTTTTAGCCTTTTGAAAATCGATTCCTTGCCTGTTTCTACCATTACTCTTGTACGTAGACGTTATTACATCAGAGGACCAGGTCCATTTAAGTGACTTATCAAAATCATTTTTAACCCTTTTTAGATTCTCCTGAAGTTGTCTATTCTTTCCAAGCACATCAACAAGACTTGTTTTAACTTTCTTAAGCTCGCTCCTCACTAGCCACTTCTTTTCCTTAGGTGTGCTCATCCATTTTTCCATTTGATTTTTCAACAATGTATTTTCTATAGTTACTTCTTCTACTTGTTCCTTCAAATCTATAATTGTGACCACCATATCATCCCTCTCTTGTTCTACATCACCAATTTCTTCAGTTAAGACAATTTTCTCACTAATAAGGTTATGAAAGGCATCAATCAACTCATTTTCTAATAATATCAATTTCTTTTGAGAGTAAGTTTTCAAGTTTCTTTGAACATCAAGAATATTTACCTCATCTTCATCCTTGTCCTCATGATCATCATATTTAGCCATGAGTGCAAAGATAGAATCATATTCTGAGGATTTATTTTCAACAGCCATCATAGATGTATCTCCATGGTCATCCTCACCTTCAGATTTAATGGAGGAATCTCCCCAGGCAGCTAGTGCTTGTTTCACCACGTTGTCAGCAACATCTCTTCTTTTAAACCTCCTATCAGGGATTGGGTTCCTCTTGAACGCTTTGGCAGTGTTATTTTTGTAGTGATCCTGCTTATGGAGTGGATAGTATTTAATGAAGCGTCCAGACTTTTCACAATTATGACAGCAATCATTTCCTTTGAAGTTCCTGCTTAAACTTCCTCTCTTGGCAATTCCATTATTTCTTCGAACCATCTTTTAGAATATTCGAGTGAGATAAGCCATGTTAGACTCATCACTGCTTAGGTCATTGTTGGCAACCTTGAGGACCGGGTTCTTCTCCTTCTTGGGCTCTCTTCTTTCAAGATCCTTTTTTTTCTCTTCATCTCATAGGTTTTAAGATTTCCAATTAGCTCATCAATGGTCAGCTTCTGTAGATCCTTGGCTTCGGTGATGGAATTCACTTTACTTTCCTAGGCACCTTGTAGAACGTTGAGTATCTTCCAAACCAGCTTGTTTGTTGGGATAATTTCTCCAAGAGAATGAAGCTCATTGATAATGGAGGTGAAACGTGTGTGCATATATTTAATGGACTCATTCTCCTTCATTTTGAAAAGCTAATACTCAGTAGTAAGCATATCTATTTTAGACTGCTTAACTTGAGTAGTTCCCTTATGGGCAGTTTTGAGAGCTTTTCAGATCTCCTTAGAAGACTCACATGCTAAGACGTGATATTAGATTTCTGGTCCAATACCACAAACAAGAATATTCTTTGCCTTGAAATTCTTTTCAATAGTTTTTACGCCAACATCGTTGTATTTTTTTCTCGTCTTTGGTACAGTCCTTGTTCCCTCTCCAACAGCTTTCATGGAAATAAAATGACCATCATAAATCACGTCCTACTACATAGAAAGGATCTTCTTCATGGATACTCCTTTCTAGGTGTTAACCTTTTAGAAAGAACCTTTTTCGATACCAATTGATAGAAACTAGGGGTCCACCAAGCAATATAGAGAATCAGGTTCTCTATCAGTTCCCACAATAAATAAGTAGTAAGTAAAGAACACGCGATATTTACGTAAAAAAGTCCCTGCTCAAGGGATTAAAAAACCACGACCTACTCCAGTAGGATTTCAACTCCACTAAATTAATCAAACTTCATATTACAACCTATTGCAATCTAGGAATTAAACTATTAATCCCTCACCCCTTACAATAACTCTATTATAAGCCCTTTGCAATAATTCTATTACAAAGTAACACTCTTGACCAACTCTAGTCAAACAACCAAAACAATAATGGTTGAATAATATTCGACAAAATACTTCTAGAAAGTTGTGTAGGTATACAAGTAAAAAAACAAAAGACAAATATTCAACAAACTTAAGGACTCAAGACATCTTCAGTATTGGGATTTGGTCCTTGGCTTGTAGCAGTTTTGTTCTTGAGTGAACCTGGAGGAAACAGTGGTTGTTGGCACTTGAGATGATAGGTTTTTCAGATTGTCAAGTATTAGGTCAAACCTTGTATCATGTTCTATATATACGAGAGAACAGTGGGAATAGATAGAGACAATAAACCTTTTGGTTTGGCCTCTAGACGTAGCGGTTGTGCCGCTGCACTACTACCAGCCAGTACAGTAAGACAACTTTTACAATTGTAAAGTTGACTGTACGACAGCTGAGGAACTAATCCTATATATTCCCTTATTTGTTTCCCTATCTGGTTTCTCGAGAATGTTTGTCTAGACAACGAAGCAAATCACAAAAGGCGCAAAGGAACTGATTGCATCAGGTTACTATCTGGTTCCTCAATAATGTTTGACAAATCATCAAAACAATAAGCATAACTTATAATTCTTTTTACCACTTTTTTCATTTTATATGCTTGTAACTCTACAAGTAACTTGAAAAAGGCAAAATGGCCTAATGACTACCTAAATTTGCACATGTTTGTCGTATGAACTTAGATTTGTCCTATTTAAACACTTATATTTGAGAGAATGAGTATTAATAAATACCTTCATCAAAGCGTATTCCTTACTTGTACTAACAAAGATAGCACGTCACATGCCTAAATTCTAATTATTCGACATATGTAAATTATGGATCCCATAATTTATTTTACCAATCAAACAATTCCTAATTTCTTTCTCTTTTTATATTTTCTGAATCTTTCTTTGGAAAAATCCACATATGTTAAAAAATATATATGATATTTCTGCTGGTGCCAAGGCTGGTGTCGGCGCCGACGCCAGAGTTGCAAAACTTCTACCTACTCATCCATCGCAACACATGGAGGAGGGGTGTGTAGAGAAAGAATAACCAGCTGCTTTGTGGACTGCTCTTGCTCTTATTGCTCTTTCCTATGCTTCTTGCTTCTTTATTTGATTTGCGTTTTCATTGGGGATTTAGATTCTAATTTAATATGTCTCACAATCGTGAAAAATTAGGGGGGTCATTTTGGTTTTGGGTTTGCAACGAATAGGTTCAAGAGATAAGAGAATTAAGGATACCCACCAGAAAGACTAATCCAATCCATAAGGATGTACCAAAAAATATAATACTTTTGTTACTTGACCAGCCATCTGGAGAAGCAAATACAATGGGTACGATAATCAATAAGATTATTTAAGTAGCAATTAATGCAAAAACAACCAATTGGAAAGCAAGAGTCATGCTTTTAATCCTCCAAGCTACCAACAAATGAACTATATACCATTTGATCCCTCTATCAGTAACGATCCGACCGGTTGTTTTGAGCTCTAGCACGTCGTTCATCAGTTTGAGGCCCTGAGTAGCTTCACTTCAGGTATTATGACTTGTGCGTGTGGTTGGAATTGAATTTCGGGAAGTTCGGAGTTGACTTGGAAAGAAAATTCTCATATTAGAAGCTTTAAGTTGGAAAACAAATGACTGAAGTGTGATTTTTGAGTAAACGACCTCGGAATCGGGATTTGAAGGTTCCAACAGGTTCATACGATGATTTTGGACTTGGGTGTATGTTCGAATCAGGTTTCGGATGGCCCGGGAACATTTCGACGCCGATTGTGGAAAGTTAGCATTTAGAAGGATTTCATAAATTTGGGGTGAAAGTGTATTTTAATATTATCGATGCCTGTTTGGGATTCCGAGTCTTGGAATAACTCTGTATGGTGATTCTAGTATTGGGAGTGCGTCCGAATATGGATTTGGAGGTCCGTAGGTCATTTGGCAAAAATTAGAAATTTGAAGGTTTTTGAGCAGTTTGACAGGGAGTGGAATTTTCGATATCAGGGTCGGATTTCGATTTCGGAAGTTGGAGTAGGTCTGTAATGTCAAATGTGACTTGTTTGCAAGATTTGAGGTCAATCGGACATGATTTGATAGGTTTCATCATCGAATGTAGAAGTTGGAAGTTCAAAAGATCATGAGGCCTGAATTGGGGTGTGATTCATGGTTTTAGCATTGTTTGATGCGATTTGAAGACTCGACTAAGTTCGTAATGTGTTTTGAGATGCGTTGGTATAATTGGTTGAGGTCCCGACGGCCTCGGGTGGATTCCGGATGGCCAATAGATCGAGTTTGGGCATGGAAGAAGTGCTGGAGTAGTTGCCTTCTAGTGTAACCGCACTTGCGAGGTTTGGGCCGTAGGTGCGGAGCCGCAAAAGCGGCGACGCAGATGCGATTTTTGTTGGCCAGTGCTAAGACCGCAGATGCGGTCATCTCGTCGCAGAAGCGAGACCGCACTGCGGAAGTGAAGGCGCAGAAGCGGAAGCGGGCAACTGGGGGCATCTCCGCATAAGCGGAATATTTGTCGCACCTGCGGAAGCGCAGAAGCGGTCAAGTGATCGCAGGTGCGAGAAGTCGCTGGGCAAAAGAGTTCTTTAAGAAAGGGGATTTGGCCTATTTTATTCCATTCTCTTGGTTGAGCGATTTTTGGAGAGCTTCAAGTTGGGTTTTTCATCATCTATTCCAAGGTAAGTTATTCTCATCCATTGCAAGATAAATACATGGTTTTTATATAGATTCAAGCATGAAAATTTGTAGCATTTTGGGATTTTGAAGGAAAACCTAAAAATTTATATTTTTGAATTTTGACCACGAAATTGGGCATGGAAAGGAGAATAAATCATATATTCGAGTTCATGATGTTATAGGTAATATTTATTTTCGAAACAATTTAGAATCCGGGCACGAGGGCTCGGGGGTAAATTTTAGGAATTCTTCAATTTGGGTTGGAAAATCACTTTAATAGTTAGAATGTGAACTCTTGAGCATGTATGACTATTTTATACAACATTTTGCTAGCTTTGGATCGTTTGGCACCGAGTTGAGGATTTAAAGCACAATTTGGATCAGAAAGTAAGCTTTGAGATGCGGTAAGTCTCCTGTCTAACTATGTGAGGGGGGAATTACCCCTAGGTGATATATTTGATATCTCTAACTTGTTGCGGGGACTACATATGCACGAGGTGACGAGAGTCCATACGTAGTTAGATTCGTGTTATTGTCCGGGTAGACTTAGGTTTACACCATGTTGTACTTGTACTATAAGGATTATCCTTACTCGTTTAATTCTTTTATTTTGCATTATGACTTGAGACTAGACATGCGGAGAGCGATGGACTTGCTATTGTAGAGTTTTTGCGAGTGTTATGATTTGCCATGGAATAATGGTGTTCCTCTTATGGATTTCTCTCGCGTTATTCGTTGTCATCGAATAATGTTCAAAAATTATAACCCACTTGTTCATTCGTGAGTGGGGGTCAAGGACCCGTGTAAGCTTCTTATTCTAATGTGATCGGGTCGTTCGCCTCGGCAGGATTTATGTACCACACTCTCATAGGAGCGGGTCGTTCGCCTCGGCAGTTTAATAGATGCTTCTATGGTTCGTGTCATTCGACCCTCGGCAGTGCACAGTTTAATATTTATGTTGGATCGAGTCGTACGCCTCTGCATTTCTATAAAGTATCTTCATAGAATCGTGCGTAATATTTGGCAAGAAGCCAGGGTATCTGTAAAAAATCTCCCTGATTCGAATTATAACAACCTATTTGGTGAGGTCAATTATTCATATTTATATGTGCTCCGGTTGAGGAGGAATTTGCTAATTGAGAGCTTGCGTTTATTGTAGCGAGGGGAATTGTACCACATATTTACACTGGTTTGTTTCATTTATTTACTCTGCCTTATATTAGTTCGCGTCCTTACTGTACCTGATATTATTGGACCACTAGTGAGTGTCGATATCGACCCCGCGTCACTACTCCTCCGGGGTTAGGCTAGATACTTACTGGGTACACATGGTTTTAGTACTCATACTACACTTGCTACACATCTTTGTGCAGTACCTTTATGTTCGGTGGTCCTTTGGGCATGGAGGCACGGATGATGTGGGGACTTACTGCGAGCTGCATTTCAGGTTACAATCCGCAGCCAGCAGAGTCTCCTGCAGAGTTATTTATATTTTTCTTATCTAATTTGTATTCCAGACAGATGATGTATTTTATTTACTTCGTAGTTGATGCTCATGCACTCGTGACACTGGGTTTTGGGTTGCTTATGAGTTGTTCAGTTTTGTAGTTGGGAAAGATATTATCAATTACTCTGTAAATTTAATATCTGATTATTTAATTGAAGGAAAGTTATGATTTCAAATAATAAAATAAATAATCGAGTTAATCATTTATTGTTGGCTTGCCTGACAGCGGTGTTAGGCTCCATCACGACCATTAATGGATTTTGGGTCATGACAACATGGTATCAGAGCACTAGGTTCACTTAGGTCTCACTAGTCATGAGCGAATCTAGTAGAGACTTGCGGATCGGTACGGATACGCCTGTACTTATTATCGAGAGGCTACAGGACTGTTGGAGAACTTCCTTTTCTTGATTCCTCATTATGCGATTTGATTCCTTTGAGGCTTATGCCTTTATATCCTTCCTACTCATTCTTATACGATGTTCAGCGCTTGTGTCAATTGGGCATTCAGGAGTTGTAGTGGTACTATATACGTGGGCAAGATGTTTCTCCATACGCATTCGAGCAAGTTATTATCGTCTTCTTGCGGAAGGATGTTCTGTTATTTCGGCTTAGTAGCTGTGTTTTCAATAGTTTTAAGAATGCGCACAGATTTCTATGATGTTCAAATATTGTTATCGCACCGTGTTGGTGTAATGGTATGTTGTTTATGTGTTGAGGCAGTGAATGACTTGAAAGGAAAGATTTCTCAGTGCATGATTCAGAGGTTCAACATTCTATTTCCAGCGGAAGAAAGGCAATCAGACTATGAATGTTTAGGTTTCGGATAATGGAGTAACGAGACTTGGTATTTTCGAGTGTGGTGAAATTATTAACTGTGATGTTGTATCATTGTCCTTGTTGAACACGTTAAGGTTCATCGGTGTTATGGGCTTCATCAATTTTCCTTCAGGGCATGGTAGTGTGAAATGGTGCCGGAGAAGCGATTATCAGAGATAGCAGAGTGTAGAGATTTCGGAATCAAATGGGTATTTCTAAGGTTGATGGCTCGAGAAGGATGATCTTTTATGAGGTTTGGAGTTGGTGGCAATTTATTAGCTCAAGCGTTACAGAGCTGGATTCGGATTTGAGTCAATAATTGGGCATCGAAGGACGAGGAAGGTCATATGGGAGGTGTTTTGCGGTGGTTTAATTGCAAGAAGGTCAAGTATGAAAAGCAGAAGTTGAGGGGTTGCTTAAAGGAGATGGTTTAACCAAAGTGAGAGAGTGGAAGAGTAACATATAGGTTCTGTGGTAGGATGGCCATATGCCTTGAGGAAAGTTTGGAGCCATTTGGGAATTCATGGTAGGCAGAGACTAGGTCCACAGATTTTATTTGGATGCAACATGACTTCGAGTTTGGAATGCATTGTTGGACTTTTAGCTTATGTCAATGGGGAAGAAGGAATCTCGGTGGGTCCCAGGGTTATGTAATTGCAGCTTCAAGCTAAGTGGGAGAGCTCCACCGTCTATGATTGGATTGTGTGGTTGTCTACTTGTGCGGTTTCTAGTTATCGGTGTATTGGTGGGTTATACGACTAAGGAAAGAAAATATCAATGGTAATTCAAGCAAAGAATTTGAGGAATGTGTGTTATATTTGGCCTTATCGGTTCATATTTAGGTTTTGGGAATACTTAGTCTATACTTCGTATGGATGTGATGTTCAAGGTAAGGAATTCAACCGGTTGTTTTCTATAGAGTTGTTCATGTGCCAGCAGGTCCTTGGAGATTGATTATATTCGAGAACAAGTCAGAGTGGGTGACTCTCAATAATGGTCCTAGTAGGTTCAAAAATTAAAGTGTGGTGCCTAAGGATTTCGAGTCTGTGGTATGGTTAAGTATCGAGATTTTGTAGTGGATTATGAAAGGGGCTTAGAGTATTGTATGTTATCATCAGTCTGCGGTGTAGCATTGGAGGAATGGGAGAAAATAACTTCATATTCGTAGAGGAATTATCAGAACGGGTACCAGTTGAAGATGCGATTGTGAGCACAAGGAGGGTATGAGTTAGTTCATGGGTTTAGGGACAGCATGGTCTCGTAAAATAAGGTCACTCAGGATGAGTGTGGATTTGGGTTCGTTATGTTTAAAATGGAGCTATTATCATTCCTAAGAAAAGTCCGGAGTAAACTAGAAGAAGTCGGATCGGTTAGAAATGGTTGAATTGGAATGATGGTGGCAATGATCAGTTCCTTCAGCGTATTGAGTTATATATGTGATTTATGGCGGTACGTGCGAGGCTTGACGGCCGCCGTAATTGATTTAATTTGGAGGCATCCGAGTATTATGGCATGTTATATATAGATGGATCCCGGAAGAATTATGGTGGTTTAGACCACTACTTGGAGATTGTATTTTCTGCGGTTATGGGAATTCAGTCGCGTGTTGCAATGGTTCTCCTGAAATGAGTTAAGTGAAAGATTTCTATATGATGAAGTGTTTATTCTATTAGTGGTTCAAAAGTTATGACGGAATTATTGTATTCTCGCGTATTGGCATGTTAGGTGCAGTGAGCGACATGGGAATTGGAAGTTGAGGATCAAGGTTGCAGTTCGATGTAGACAAGAATGTTATGAGCTTGGATGAGCAGGAAAGGATTCAAATGTTTAGAGTAAGATGGTATTGTCTTTAGCATCACCTGAGATCGGTGTCCTGTGTAAGAGCCTTTGTGTACTGATTTGCGGATTCTGGATTTGCTTTACAGCACTATATGGCCAGTGGTATGGATGCGCAGACTTTGTTACCTGGTGCGGAAGGTCGTGGGAGCGTATTCCACGGGAAGATTGTATAAGTGTGACATGTAGTCACTTTATTGATTGAAGATTGAAACCAAGTATGGAGATTATGATATTATCGCTAATGTGAGAGTTTAGGCCTGGAAGACGCTCTGTTCATTTGGTTGCGAACTGTGGATGTCTGATCTAGATTGGACGGTTGTTCTTATGTGCCATGAATAGGGTTATTATGGATCCTTGGAAGGTTATTAGCCTAGTACGGTACTATCAGAATCGGCTTGAGGTCCGTGGATGGATCTAGATGTGAATGTACGCTCTATATCAAGCCGGATGTGTTCATTTCGGCATATCATTGCTTACGGAGGGGTCTTTGGGACTTGGATGTTATTTCTATCGTCAGCTATTCTGTGTAGTTTATATTATGCCATGTGGGTAGTGAGGTGGCTAGATTATTCACACATGTGTTGTGATCCCGTGTAGCTTGTGGTGTTATATGAGCAGGGTGGCTCTCGAGATGCAGGTCATTTATTGCACCCTAGTTGTGCTTGAGTATTATAGAGTATGGCGCTATCTGTCCCCCTAGGGATGGTATTGTGCACTTGGCGTGCTTGTGGTCGACATTCGGGTATTTCGTAGTTATGAGCATTCTGGCTCAATAAGTATTTCATTATAGATTACAATATGTGGATCGAGTGGCACGCCGCCATGGGTATGATGTTTGGATCGGGTGGCACGCCGCCACGGGTATGATGTTTGGATCGGGTGGCACGCCGCCACGGGTAACATGGTTGGATCGGGTTGCACGCCGCAACAGTGTGATGTTGAGTGCAGTGCCCTATACCTACTCTTGTGTGTTTTGTTTCTAATTTTCTGAGGAGGTTTCATAACATCTTTTCGGTTGTTTAATTAGTCACGTGGGTTCAGCAGTTCTTTCCAGAGTTCATTTTTCCTTATGTATCATATGTGAGTTTGTAACTTATTGGCATATTGTGGCATCATATGAGACTTTTGGCAGTGTCTGAGATGGTTTATTGCCTGAACAGCTTATACTGGGTGAGACGAGATTATTGGACCTGGGATTAGTGCGATTGGATTATATGAGGCATATTAAAAAAGCAAATATCGTTATTTGGTTTGTAATGGGGTAATGGTCCTTGTCAGGAGGAGGGACTCAATGATTTGTCGACTCGATAGTTGGTTAAGAATTTCTACATATCTCTTTCGTTGTGGCAACATTGTAAGGGTTGGAACAGGACTTATATGCGTCATGAGGTGTGTCGTGGGCGTCGGATTCATGGAATTTTGGCTATTGTTGCCAGAAGATGCTATTATGGTCATGTGAATTATGCGGTGCATGGTGTGAATTCAGTAAGGGTATACAATCATGTTTGGTGCAGTGTGTAACGATTGATACGGTGTTCGTATGTTGGGAACAGACCTAATAGAGAATTTCAGATGTTGGAATTTGGCTCTAAGGCTAACTTGACTAAATAAAAGGGAGAATCCTCAGATTTGCTCGATATAATGTGCTCAACTGGATTGTGGTAGCACGGGTAGGTGTACGAGGTGTTAAACAGTGATTTCGGACAACTCCAGAGTAGCTCTTAGTACGTTCAAGGACGAACGTATGTTTAAGTGGGAGAGAATGTAACGACCCAATCGGTCGTTTTGAGCTATAACACGTTGTTCAGCGGTTTGAGGCCCTGAGTAGCTTCACTTCAGATATTATGACTTGTGCGCGTGGTCGGAATTGAATTTTGGGAAGTTCGGAGTTAACTTGGAAAGAAAATTCTCTTATTGGAAGCTTTAAGTTGGAAAACAAATGATTGAAGTGTGATTTTAAAGTAAACGACCTCGGAATCGGGATTTGAAGGTTCCAATAGGTTCGTATGATGATTTTGGACTTGGGCATATGTTCGGATCGAGTTTTGGATGGCCCGAGAGCATTTCGGCGCCTATTGTGGAAAGTTAGCATTTGGAAGGATTTCATAAATTTGGGGTAAAAGTGTATTTTAATGTTATCGATATCCGTTTGGGATTCCGATTCTGGGAATAATTCCGTATGGTGATTCTAGTGTTGGGAGCGCGTCCGGATGTGGATTTGGAGGTATGTAGTTCATTTCGGGGTCATTTGGCGAAAAATAAAAATTTGAAGGTTTTTGAGAAGTTTGTCCGAAAGTGAAATTTCTGATATCGAGGTCGGATTCCGATTCCGGAAGTTGGAGTAGGTCTGTAATATCAAATGTGACTTGTGTGCAAAATTTGAGGTCAATCGGACATGATTTGATAGGTTTCGGCATCGAATGTAGAAGTTGGAAGTTCAAAAGATCATGAGGCCTGAATTGGGGTGTGATTCATGGTTTTAGCGTTGTTATATGCGATTTGAAGACTCGACTAAGTTCGTAATATATTTTGGAACGCGTTAGTATAATTGGTTGAGGTCCCGAGGGCCTCGGGTGGATTCCGGATGGCCAACGGATCGAGTTTAAGCATGGAAGAAGTGTTGGAGTAGCTGCCTTCTAGTGTAACCGCACCAGCGAGGTTTTGGCCGCAGGTGCGAAGACGCAGAAGAGGCCAAAAAGGGACGCAGATGCGATTTTTGTTGGCCAGTGCTGAGACCACAGATGCGGTCATCTCATCGCAGTAGCGAGACCGCACCTACGAAAGTGAAGGCGCAGAAGCGGAAGCGGTCAACTGGGGGCATCTCCGCAGAAGAGAAATATTTGTCGCACCTACGGAATTGCAGAAGCGGTTAAGTGACCGCAGGTGCGAGAAGTCGCTGGGCAGAAGGGTACTTTAAGAATGGGGATTTGGCCCATTTTATTCCATTCTCTCTTGGTTTGGTGATTTTTGGAGAGCTTCAAGTGGGGGGTTTCATCATCTATGCCAAGGTAAGTTATTCTCATCCATTGCAAAATAAATACATGGTTTTTATATAGATTCAAGCATGAAAATTTGTAGAAATTTGGAATTTTGAAGGAAAACCTAAAAATTTATATTTTTGGATTTTGACCACGAAATTGGGCATGGAATGAAGAATAAATCATATATTTGAGTTCATGATGTTATGGGTAATGTTTATCTTCAAAAAGTTTCAGAATTCGGGCACGAGGTCCCAGGGTAAATTTTAGGAATTCTTCAATTTGGGTTGGAAAATCACTTTAATAGTTAGAATATGAACTCTTGAGCATGTATTGACTATTTTATATAATATTTTGCTAGCTTTGGATCGTTTGGCACCGAGTTGAGGATTTAAAGCACAATTTGGACCGGAAAGTAAGCTTTGAGACGAGGTAAGTCTGTTGTCTAACTCTGTGAGGGGGAAACTACCCCTAGGTGATATATTTGATATGTCTAACTTGTTGTGGGAACTACGTACGCACGAGGTGACGAGAGTGCGTACGTAGTTAGATTCATGTTATTGTCCGGGTAGACTTAGGTTTACATCATGTTGTACTTGTACTATAGGGATTATCCTTGCTCATTTAATTCTTTTATTTCGCATTATGACTTGAGATTAAACATGCGTAGAGTGATGGACTTGCTATTGTAGAATTTTCGCGAGTTTTATGATTTGCCATGGAATAATGGTGTTCCTCTTACGGATTTCTCGCGCGTTATGTGTTGTCATCGAATAATTTTCCTTAAAAATTTATAACTCACTTGTTCATTCGTGAGTGGGGGGCAAGGAGCCGTGTAAGCTTCTTATTCTAATAAGATTGGATCGTTCGCCTCGGCAGGATTTATGTACCACACTCTCATGGGAGCGGGTCGTTCGCCTCGGCAGTTTAATAGATGCATCTATGGTTCGTGACGTTCGACCCTCGGCAGTGCACAGTTTAATATTTATGTTGGATCGGGTCGTACGCCTCGGCATTTCTATAAAATATCTTTATGGAATCGTGTGTAATATTTGGCAAGAAGCCAGGGTATCTGTAAAAATATCTCCCCGATTCAAATTATTACAGCCTATTTGGTGAGGTCCATTATTCATATTTATATGTGCTCCGGTTGAGGAGGAATTTGCTAATTGAGAGCTTGAGTTTATTGTAGCGAGGGGAATTGTACCATATATTTACACTAGTTTGTTTCAATTATTTACTATGCCTTATATTTGTTTGCCTCCCTACTGTACCTGATATTATTGGACCACTAGTGAGTGTCGATGTCGACTCCTCGTCACTGCTCCTCCGGGTTAGGCTAGATACTTACTGGGTAAACGTGGATTTACGTACTCATACTACACTTGCTGCACATTTTTGTGCAGGTACTTTTATGTTTGGTGGTCCTTTGGGCACGGAGGCACGGATGATGCGGGGACTTGCCGCGAGTTGCATTTCAGGTTACGATCCGCAACCAGCAGAGTCTCCTCCAGAGTTATTTGTATTTTTCCTGTCTAATCTGTATTCCGGACAGATGTTATATTTTATTTACTTCCTAGTTGATGCTCATGCACTCGTGACACCGGATTTTGAGGTACTTATGAGTTGTTCATTATTGTAGTTGGGAAAGATATTATCAATTACTCTGTAAATTTTATTTCTGATTATTTAATTGAAGGAAAATTATGATATCAAATACTAAAATAAATAATCGAGTTAATCAATTATTGTTGGCTTGCTTGAAAGCGGTGTTAGGCGTCATCACGACCATTAATGAATTTTGGGTTGTGACACTATCAATCAAAAAATATTAATTGTGATAAAATATGTCATTGAGGGATTTTACTTTATCATGAATCCATTGATTCTATATGACTTATTACTACTCCCCATTTCGCACTTTATTCGTACATGGAGTGGGGTGGGGGTGGGGGGGGGAATGGAATTTTATTTTTTGTTTCACAAATGGGCATGCTAGAGCATATATCTATATACGGATAGATATATCGACCGTTGGATTCGTACTTGAGATCTTTCTACAGATAGTGGGGGTATCCACCCCTATGTCCATGTTCTATTCGGAGGAAGAGGGAGTTGGGAAGGAGGGGAACGTGAACATTAATTGGGTTATTCTTTTCCTTTTTTATATTTTATTTTTTATTTTTCCATTTTAGTATTGTTTTTAAAAAAAATTGAAATATTCGTAATCACGCTCCTTATCACTATTATTAGCATTCATTAACGGTCAGAGTAAAGGACATCCCGGTACATTAAGCTTCCGCTATGCGCAAGGTCATTAACCGTTAGAGTGATTTATTAATATGCAAATATATGAGTTAGGATATCTAAATGAAAAAGTTCTAAGTTCATATACTCGAATAACAAATAGGGTACAAGTGTAGGTATCCCTTAGACTATTTCGCCTTTGAAAATTCTACGAGAATGGCTTCACTTTTACTCAGATATGATAAATTTGAATTCAAAGAGAAGCGTTTTATATCTCCTAGTGAATTCAATTTAAAATAAATTTAAATTAATCGAACCAGTAAATTTCAAATACACTGTTAAAAAGGATTGAAAACTCTAAAGAAAGGAAGCGTATAAAAAGGGAATAATGATGTGAAAATGACAATTACCCGAATTGACTTTTGAAGGGTGGTGGCTAAGAAGCTGGAATATAGTACTTCCGGCCCCATCTACCTACTGCTTCAAAATCTCTGGCCAAAAACAGAAAATAGATTTCTGATCCAATTGCAAAAACAACATGATGCTGGGGTGATGTCCCTACCTACTCTCTCATGGCCCCACCTAAGTTATCTTTTGTAACTTTGTTCGTACTTTCCTTGGTTTTTCATTCGGCGTATCTATATTAAAATCGGATTAAATTTGAATTAATATTGAAAAGTTCTACATTAGAGATAAGGCGTTACCTTGTAAAAGCGGCTATATATTCCGAACTCGAATACGAAATATTTATTTAAGGATGAAAAAATACATACAACTGCATTGCAACTCACATTGTTTACATATTAGAGTTTAGACATGCCTCTTGGTATAAATCTTTTTGCTTCAGCACATGCAAATATTTTAATAAATTTTGGAGCTTTGAGAATGAAACTTGATAGTTAGTGCCCTTAACTTGTCATAAAAATAACAATTTACTAGACATTTTCTTATTCATACTTGCTTAATTTCAATTTTCAAATTACACTATAAGTACAACCGAATTTTCATAATTGTCAACCCACCGTATATAACCTTGCACAAACAAATTAAGTAATATGACACTGAGTGTAATTTATAGACAAAGATAGTACGAGTTATTTATTTCCAATTATTAGATTATACTAGTATTGATTTAAGCTATATAAATATCTTTTTCACAACATATTTTTTTTTTTCATGATTCATGAGCTAAGCTTCTAGAACATCAACGACAGTGCTAACACACCTACCAATATTGGCCTATCAAACCCTTGGACTGTGTCTCTATTTCATGGCTTTATCTCCGACCTTCTGACCAAATCATTGGAGGGAAAGCGTGTTTCAGAAGCTTTACTATTTTATATTCGGAGAATATTAAAAATAAACTATGAACTGGATTTATCTATTTTCAATTTGAAAATAGTATTTGAAAAATAGAGTTGTGTTTGAACATGAATATAATTTTGGATTGTTTTTGAAGTTTTGTGAGTGAAAATTTTGAAAAACAACTTTTGGACTTTTTCAAATTTTCGAAAAATTCCAAAATTCATCTTCAAGTGAAAATTTAAAAATTTATGGCCAAACACTGATTTAGGAAAAAAGTAAAAAAATTTCAAAAAAAAGTGAAGTTTTTCTTATGTCCAAACGGGCTCTTAGTATAACACAGTATAATCTAATGTTCAACTAATTAAATACCTTTTTAACATAGTTAACAGATTACATTAGAATATTCAACCAAACAACAGGTATTTAATGTGACAAATATACGTGTATAAGAAATATTAAAAATAAAAAAGATAGAATTTGAAAACTCATCTGGTGTGCTCTCCCTCAATTACACTATATTTTATCATGATGATCAAGTAATTATTTGACTAGACAAATATGGTCATCTATATAATTACATGCACCTAATCCAATTACAACATAACCTTCCAAACAAGCGAAAGAGATCAATATCTCTTACAAACATTTTTTATAATATTCCTATTAATTAATACTAATAGCCAGAGCAGAAGCAATTAAGCAAATTAGTGATAAACAAGCTAGGAAATGCTGCATGCAGTCCAAAAACAAATCTTTTCCTTCTCCCCGTCAATTGTTTTAGCACATACTTGTTGTCTTATTTGATCTTTTCAACGATTACTAATTTGTTTATTTATACCTTTGCAAGTGGCGTCCATGTCTGTGATAAACTTGGTGAAAAATCAAAGAGCCCGCGTGAACAAACACGCAGACGCACGAAAACTAATACTCCATTATTTTAGATTTAACTTCTATACATTGAGTGAGCGTAAAAAGATTGCGCACTACAAAATCACATAGGACAAAGGTAATTACAAGTAAATATTTATACTCACGATCTGTTTGGAAAGACACGTGGTAAACGAAATTGGTATAATTACTAGGGTAGTAATTACACAGCCTAATAAATACACAATATAGTAATTACGTTGACTTATTTGTTTGTCATAACGTAATTACAGAATAATTACAAGCGTACTGTTTGGTTGCACAAGTGTAATTACACAATTAGATTAAATTTTAAATGAAGAATTATCAAAACTTAAATGTTAATATAATAAATATATGCCTATAAATTAATTTTTATAAGTATAAATGATATTAAATTTAGTATTTAAGATGCATATATTTTTCTTGAATATACATTAATTAGTAATCATATATTTATAACTAATATTGTAAAAATAACTAATATATATTTTTCAATAATATTTAGTTTAATTAATTATACAAACTAAAAACATACGTCCTGTAAGAACATCATGGAATACATGTTTGATAAAATATATTAATATTTATAAATATAATGCCATAACATTAGTCAAATGTTTGACAAAACTAATCTATCAATTCTAACTAACAAATGAACAACATGCAATGTGAAATAACAAGTCAATACTACTAAAACAAATAAATTGGAACAATAAATATAACACAATTTTAAAATCCAAAAAATAAAAAATAGTTTAACATATGTCAAATTTCAACATAATAAAAATAAGTTCTAATACAACTTAAGATTAGGAGACATAATAACTTTATAACCTCATTCAACAACAAAATTTTATTTTAATGACATCACTCATTATATGCCAAGTTTGTTAATGACTCATTATTTCTAATAATAGGAGGTGTAGGTTCAAAAACTAGAATAATAACGCAATTACACTAAATGAAGAAAATAAAACAAATAAGAAATAAAATATACGAGCAATTACATAGAATCACAAGAAGTAAAGGTAGAGAAATAAAAGATACAAAGAAAAATATATTTAAAAAGTAAAAAGTAAAAATAAAATAAAAATAAAATAAAAAGAAATTAAAATAATGAAAATAAAATGTTATAAAAAATAAATTAAAATAAAAAATAAAAGAAAAAAATTAAAAAGTAACCTTGTAATTACACAGTGTAATTACCATCAATTCTCACCTCCCCCTTGAGAATTGGAGAGTGTAATTACACCCCTCCAGTTACACCCAATTCTATGCTGACCAAGTAATTACTTGGCCAGACAAACATGCCAAACTGTGTAATTACACCTAATTACACCCAAATCTAATTCATAAGTGGCTTTCCAAACATGCTTCAGTGTATTTTAAGTTTAAAATTGTGTATGGGTGAAATCGGGGGCAAAGTTTTTCCCGATTCCCTGATGAAGGAAAAAAGGGGAAGCGCGGCTCTAAGTGATTATAATCGAGGCGGAGGAGCCCCTCGTATCGAAACCCGAGAGGAATGAACGATGTATCTGAGATCGGACATGGTAAAATGATGTATCCAGGCCAAGTATAACTTCTGGACCTCAGGGGACGCGGTGAACGGTTATGCATGACGAGCAAGGGGCCTAAGTGCTTGGTGGAATCTCATGACGAAATTTCAAACTAATTAAATTATCGCTCTGAATTTCTTTTCAGATTAAATTAACACAAATAAGAGTTAAATAATCATATATCAATCAATTACAATGTCAATCCTAAATTATTTATATTATATTAAAATGAGGTAGTGAAGTATGAGGTTAAGCCAAGTGGCATATTAAGAAAATGCCACTTGGCACTTTTAACAAAATCGAAATAGATTTGAGACAAATTTAATAAGGATTAAGACAAATTAAATTTGATCAAATTTAATTTACATGGTTATTGGATGCCTTTGACTAGATATCATTTGAATATAGTTTCTAAGATTATGCACGTTTGAGTTATTATGTAAGGAAATAATAATTTATTTTTGGTTTACTAAAGAAAATTACCGGCCCATATGATATCCTCATTAAACGCTACATTATTTTGAGGAAATAGCATTTTTAGTCCCTAAATGATTGCAATATTCTGGTTTTTGTCCCTGTTTTATGTGATTAACCACAATAAACCTTTAATTAATCTAACATAGTGATTTTAGTTCTTTAAAGTGACGGAAGTTAAAAACTTAACAGCAATTGTTATTTAAAAATACAGAAAATTCAACATAAGAAAAAGAAGAGTCGTTTGCTGTATAACCCATTGAAACATATTTCTGACCAGTGATGGCTTCCAAAATAAAGGTTATTAAACTTTTCCATTGATATGTATCAATTCCAAACTAATCATCTAGAGGTCCAACTTGGAGACATCAAGAAACAATTGCTTCAGGACTTAGATCTGATGAACTCTTGGTTCAGATTAATACTATTGCAGCCAGTGCTGCCTTCCCCAAATCCAAATATTGCTTCAATGGTTAATTTTAAAAAAATATCTGATGAAATAAACTTATAATATATTCTATAACTACCCTCTCCATTATCTCCTGTAAATTAAAGTCAGATATGGAGCAATAAAAGTTTCTTTTTATTTTTAAGTTTAATCCTGAGAAATGTCCTCAAAGTTGTTTTTTCCTTTCTTTAAGTATTGAAAATACGCTTTCACTATTCGGAATTTTCACTATTGATTCGTTAGGCACAGTTAGAGGAAAATAGTTTCTTCAACTTTTCATCTGCTTCTGGGGGATTTTGAAGGAGCAATGTTTAATTAGTTGGAGGAAAATACTTCTGCCACTCTATCCATGTGCTCTTCTTTTTTAAATTTAATTTTCTGTCTTTTTTAAAAAAACACTGTTAAGTTTTTAACTTCCATTAGTTTAAAGGACTAAAATCACACGGTTAGATTAATTAAAGGTTTAATGTACTTAGTCAAATAACACAGGGATCAATACCAGAATATTACAATAATTTAGGGACTAAATATGGGTTTCCCCTAAAAACAATTAGGTTATATGTAAGGAAAAAAAGGAGTCAGTTTTGGTTTACTTTACACGTTTAAAATAAGACTTGGTTGTTCCTCGCTTTCAAAAATATATTGATGATTTTTTATTTTAACGTACAAAGTAAACTCAATTATGTGCATTCATAACTTGCAACATTTATCTTTTAAAAGTTAAAATAAATTCTCTAAAACCAGACATTTCAACAAAAACAACCATTACTAGAAGTTTCAATAATAAACTACCATGAAATTTTGGTGAAGTACTATAAAGTATGATCATATGCACTTATTTTTTTCTATTTCTATTATTGAATACAAAATTAAATAAAGTATCCTACTAGGGAAAATAATTTAGAAAGAGGGGGTAAAACTAGTTTGAGGGTATTTATACTTTAAATTAATCTAAAAATATAATAAGGCAAGCAAATAACTGATAATCTAGAATATTAGTAATAACATTAAACACTATAAAATGGAATGTTAAAATAAGGAGAGACTTTATTTCATTATAAGGAAAAATCATTTTCCTCTATATATAGTATATTTTAACTGGAGTAGCTGATAAGGATATAAAGTAAGTAGCAAGCTGATAAAAAGTTACATAATAGCGTAACAATATTAAGTGATGGATAATGTAATAACAATCGATAGGGAATCAAATAAAGAGATAAAATATATAAATAAATAATTTCAGTGTAGAGATATAAAAGGATAAAATATTTGGTGCTATGAGAAAGTTTTTTGAATTATGACGAGAAAAGTCATACAATACTTACATTTTTTGTCTATTATTGAATTAAAAATACCTATAACCTACTAGGGAAAATAATCTAGAAAAAAGGGGTAGAAATAGTGTGAGGGTATTTATACTTTAAATTAATCTAAAAATATGATAAAACAACAAAATAACTGATAATCCAAAATATTATTGATAAAATTAAACACTATAGAACGAAATATTAAAAATAAATAGAAATTTTATTTCAATAGAAAGAAAAATTATTTTCGTCTATACATAGTATATTGTAATTGGAGTAGCGGACAAGGATATAAAGTAAGTAGCAAGCTAATAAAAAGTTACATAATAGCGCAACATTTTAAGTGATAGATAATGCAATAACAAACGACAAGGAACAAAAAAAGAGATAAAATATATAAATAAATAATGTAGAGATATAGAAGGATAAGATATTTGAATTTGCTATGAGAAAGTTTTTTGAATTATGATAAAAAAAAGTCATACAATACTTATATTTTTTGTCTATTATTGAATAAAAAATACTTATAACCAAGTTTAAGACGAATATATTATTGATAAAAGTAAGTTCAAGACAATAGACAAGAAACAAAAAAAAGAGGAAAAGTATGTAAATAAATAATTTCAGTTATAGAAATATAGATGGAAAATACATATGAAATTTAATATGAGGATCTTTTTTGAATTATGATGATAAAAGTTATATTATACTAATATTTTCTATCTATTATTGAATTAAAATACTTATAACCAAGCTATAAGTATTTTTTGTCTATTATTGATCACTAACCTTAGCAATTTATAATAATTAAGATTTTTTGGGGGATAAGACTTATTTGAATTTGAGATAAAAAATACTTTATATTATGATGAGGCCGTGGTAAGACCACGTCTTACTTTTCTAGGAATCTGGATCTCATAACTATTATCCATCTCCTTCTTCCTATACTCGGAAAGGAGTTATATAATATCCAAGTTCAAGACTGATATAAACTCATCATTTATATTGCTATAGTAGTATTTGGTGTAATGCAACGGATAGTATAAGTAGTTTATTCTACGAACGACATTGACTCTATCTGATGCAAGAATAACGTTTAAGTTCTAGCGAAGATAATCTTTTGTCATTATATCTTTTACCATGATGATTAACAAAAATCTAGACTAATTATGACTTCATGTGGAGTTACATCGAAGAAATCAATATTTACACATGAATAATTGTATGTTGCTCTTTCACGAAGTAAAAGGGGTTAGATTTTTTGGTTTATGATGGACAAATAGTAAAGGAAACTATAAATATAGTGTATAAAGAAGGTTTTTCGTAATTTAATTTGAGAGTTTTAATTAGACAATTTAAATTGTTTGCATTACAAACTATATGGTGATTTATGTTTCATGTCATTAAAATGTTACAATGATAGATTCATATATCTTTAACTTTAAGGAATAAATTTTAGATACGAGGAATAGAGCCAATTAAAAACCTGACGAATGTTTCACTTTTAAGACTCAATAGTGATAAAATTAGTTTGCAATAATTAGTTCATTGATACAAATAATGCATTGCGCGGGTGCTGATACTAGTTATTGTAAAAAGAGAAAAAGTCAACAATTCAAATTCACTTTCCGGTTGGAGCCGCTTGAAACAAGTTTAGAAGGTCTGGGAACAGCTTTCCTCCAATTAAGAGTTTCCAAAATCACATAGAAACCAAGTCAAAATAGGGGGCAGCCAAGTCAAGTCTTTTTTTCAACCAAAACGTATGACTGCTTCTGCTACAGTCTGGTTGAGAATATTTTAGCACATCTAATTCGTCCTAGTATTAGTAATGTTTCTTCTTTGAATATTCCCCTATATATATTTAGGATAAAAATATTTTTTAAACTATTTACAATCTTTTGCAGGTTACAAATTTATCATATACCTGTAAATAGTTTAGAGTTTAAGTTATGCACTGATGCTCTAAAAATATTTACATAATTAATTTACTTATGTTTAAATTACAGATAATTTTTTATGATAGGTATTATGTAAGTGGTAATCTTATTGCTATCACAGGTTATAGTACACTGATAATATAAAAATATTTTTATATTGACCGTACATATAACTTAAATTAGTTGGTTTTTAAATAACCTAATAGTAAAAATTCTTTACGGTATCTGCTTTTACTTTATCACAACGTCTTTATACACATATAAAGAATGTTAGTGGAAGTGCACATAAAAACACACGCTATAACGTGGGAAAGGAAGAAGTATTCATTACAAATAAAGTTGACTTAATATAATTTAGAAAAGAACAAAGTAAATAGCCAGAAGCTTATATAAAAAATATAAACAAAATACTTTATATAAAGGAGTTGAGAACCTCTTTCTTTGTGTCCGCAGTTGAGTACGTATTTGAATATTAGCTCTTGCCCCTCTCTCCTTATAAACTTCTTAATAGACCATTCCACATTCAAGAAAACTCGTCTTCTTTTCTTGCTCATCAATCCTCTTCTTCTCCAACGACAACAACATTTCAAGAAGACATTCTTTCTATATATATATATATATATACACGATTCTTTTGAAGGCATTTCTCAAAGAATATAGAACATTCATTCATTTTTTTATTTTATTTTTGGGCATAAGATTGAGTAGTAAAGTGATGAAGATTACATGGGAATCTCTAGTTCCTAGCTGTTTTAAAGGCGAGAATCCAAAACCAAAGTCAAAGGAGATAAAAGTGGTGACCAAACAAAGTTCATTTCATAGGATTTCTATTTCGGATTTCAGCGCTTCAACTATTTCAGAGGACCTTTCGATTTCTCTTGCTGGTTCAAATCTTCATATTTTCACACTTGAAGAATTGAAAGTGATCACACAGAATTTTTCTTCGAGTAATTTCTTGGGTGAAGGAGGGTTTGGACCAGTTCACAAAGGTTTCATTGATGATAAACTTAGACCTGGTTTGAAGGCTCAACCTGTGGCTGTAAAGCTTTTGGATTTAGATGGCACTCAAGGTCATAGAGAATGGCTGGTACGTACGAAAATTACCTTAATAACCCTTTACTCAACTTTAATATGCCAGATCCTCTAAAAGTTATGGAGTTTTGAGGGTTCGAACAACATTCATATGTTTTATAAATATATTTAATTTTTGTGAGCAGACTGAGGTGATATTTCTTGGGCAATTGAGGCATCCACATCTGGTGAAGTTGATAGGATATTGTTGTGAAGAAGAACACAGGCTGTTAGTGTATGAATACATGCCCAGAGGCAGCTTGGAGAATCAGTTGTTTAGAAGTATGTTGTCTTTAATTTTACCATTCCACTATCTACCTTGCTAATCTGAAAGAGTTTACGTTTATGTAGTAAATTATTAGTACTTATGTTCAATTTTAACATTAAAATAGCAACCTTAATATATATATTATATATAAGAAGTTACTTATCAATTTTGGCTTTTGGAACTTCAGTCTGCTTTAAAAGTAGCTGTATCCCACATAAAGCACTCATCCAACTTGTGATCAATATTAGTATAATTTAGAAATTTGAAGAGGGGGAAGAAAAACAGGATTGGAAAAGGTCAGTTACAGTGTAAATGTGTGACAATTGACCTCAGATTGGTCCACTCTTTCCCTTTACCAACTCCGAATCAGTCAAATAAAGTTTGGTTAAAAAGCAATTGCCAGTTCTATTCGTAGAAATCTCACTTCAGCTCATTATTTATTTGGATATACTTGTCTAAAATGAAAAGAAAAAAAAAATTAACTTGTTCACGTTGTTTCACGAATGAATTGAAATACTAGATTCAGAAAAAATAAAATAATGATTGTTCAATTAAATAACTTAGCTTTATTGTTGATGTTGCAGGATATTCCGTATCGCTTCCATGGTCAACGCGGATGAAAATAGCACTTGGAGCTGCAAAAGGTCTTGCTTTCCTCCATGAAGCTGAAAAACCAGTCATATATCGTGATTTTAAAGCTTCAAACATCTTGTTAGATTCGGTAAGTTAATTTTTAATTAAACTATCAAGTGGAACTAAATGATCTTGAGAAAAGTACTAAAGCTAACAACATGATACATAGTGTAACTTCTCTTTACATATATATTTACTAATTAAATTTTTTTCCTCCAGGATTACAGTGCCAAACTCTCAGATTTTGGTCTTGCAAAAGATGGTCCAGAAGGAGATGACACACACGTCTCCACCCGAGTAATGGGGACCCAAGGCTACGCTGCTCCTGAATACCTCATGACTGGTAAATATTCATTGATCATTTCACCATTATTTCTTTAATTTCTTTTTTTATTTTGCACGCTCGAAGGGAAATTTTATAATCTGTTTAGATATATGAAACAGTGCCTAATCCATTGTAGTCACGAACCGCAGAGGTAGCTAGGTTCTAACTAAACTAGGAGTATACAATTATTAACTATATAATGTATGAAATATATACTTACACTAAGTCTTTCATTGATTGTCATCAAAGAGTAGTGGGTACCATGATATTCTTACCTAATGGCTTAATATCTCAGATTTCATTATTAATATTTTAAATTTTGTAAATATATATACTTATACAAAGTCTCACCAAGTAGTAGTGAGTGCCGTGATTTTATTAATGAATATTTTAAAAATTTTGCAGGTCATTTGACTGCAGCAAGTGATGTATACAGTTTCGGAGTAGTACTCTTGGAGCTTCTAACTGGTAGAAGATCAGTTGATAAAACTCGTCCAAATAGAGAGCAGAATTTAGCAGATTGGGCAAGACCTCAACTGAAAGATCCCCGAAAACTACGTAGAATAATGGATCCAAGGCTAGAAGGTTTATACTCAGAAGAAGGAGCACAAAAAGCAGCATTAGTAGCTTACCAATGCTTAAGTCACAGGCCAAAGGCTAGACCAGAAATGACTTCAGTGGTAAAAACCCTTGAACCATTGAAGGATTATAAGGATATTTCAAACATGACATTTGTGTATATTGCTCCAGCCGAAGTGAAAGAATTGTGCAAACAAAATGGAAAGGAAGACCAAAAGAAAACGATCAAGAAAGAAAATAGCCCATACCATCATCATCATCTTGATCGTAAGCATAGAAGAAGTCCTCAAAATTCAACAATTTACTCAGAAAAGGCTCTACACAAGAAACTCGGTCCAAATTCACCATTGCACAATGATTTCCATAGAGCTTAGATATAAATAATTATAAAAACAAATTCTGTAACAAAAACTGTAGATAGAGATCATTCATCCATATTTTATTTAATTTTTATAGTTTATGATTTTAATGAGAAGAGCAAAAAAATGCTCAAAATTCTTTCTTTCTTTTAGAGATTTGTTTAGCGGTTGAACAATTGGGAAGAAAATTCACCGTAAGTTACGACAAGACAGATATCAACTAGCCTTATAACCTGATAGCCACGATACTAAAAAGTTTATTTTGTGCCTCACACAAGTTTCTTTTTTATTTCATAATTTTGTAGACCTAAGATTTTGTGGCCTCACATAATTAATTAATTAATGTCAGTTGTATGAGTCATACCATAAAACGTTTTCCCGGATACTTAGTAGCCGTTTTCTGTTTTTTTTTTCTATCTTTAGGGATTAGCTAGTTATATATTTTATGCTAAGCTATGTTTTGTAAATATTTTACTTAGTAATTTATAAAGTTACTTAATTACCAGAAAAGAGAGACAGATACCAACTTTGTATATGTTGTATTTCCAAAAAATATACATTCCAAAACAAAAATTTCAAATTACAACGAAACATTTTGATTGATGCCACCCATGCCATGGCGCTAATTAAAAATAATTGTGCCTCTAATTAAAAATGACTGTGAGAAGAATTTAAGTACTTCTATACACTTTACAAATCATATACACAATCAGATCATTAAAAAAAAAGAAGTTAAAAGTAAATCTGTGAATAAACGATTAACTAATACCCGGCAAAAATGGAACTAACCAAAAACAAATTGCGATCACAAGTTAAAATTTATATTGTGCAGAAAATTTTTACACCGTCAGTATATATATATATATATATATATAGAAGTTTATCAAATCAAGTGGTATCAAAACCAAGGGTATATACGAAATATCAATTAAAATATGTGTTAATACGTAATATAAGGACCACTAAGCCACGTACCAGTTGTGTTAAAAGATAATGATCAAAGATTAGTGTTAATTACCAGGCCGGACAACTTTTCCACAAAGACGTGCATTGACATTTTATATTGCAATATGTTTTTGATAAACCTTCAAATACTTATATATATACTATATACCACTAGATGTCACGCGAGGTGTTAACAGTTCGCGCATGGTGTCTGCAACTTTTTCCCTTTTTTTGGAAAATATAAGATAGTATTTCTTTTTCAGAAGCCCTATATATCACATAACTAGTTTGGATAAGCAGGAGTATAGTTTATTTAGAAACTAATTTTTTTTTTCCTTTTTTTGGAAAAAGTGATGATATAATTGGAGCAACTAATCAGGCATTTGTTAGGCCAAGATGATGCCAATCTGTTATCCTTCCACTGCACAGAGTGAAAGTTGTTCGTTGCTCTATAAATCCAAACTCACAGTCCATCCTTCGATTGCCAATCTGTGCTTGGACAGAGCAGGCCAGATAACAGCCCATTAGGCCAGATAACAGCCCATATGCTTTCCTTTTTTTCTCTCCACTCCTCTCTACCTCTTCTTCTACGCAAATTGTAGTGACATTTGACTGCTGTTGAGGGTTGAGTGGCAGCCCAAATTTGCCAAGCTTTCGTCTTTCTCCTTTTTTTTTTCTTTCCTCATCTCAAGTAGGCTCAATAGTCTACACTCTAATGGAGTTACGAATAAAAAATCCAATAAGTCTCTATATACTTAATATATGTTTCACAAATGAACGAACCTGAGATTTAGCAGTTGTATCATGTAATATTTTAAGGTATTGATGTATCAAATTCAATTCAGATACAATTTTGAGGCAATTTTAATACAATTCTGAAACAACTCTTATAAATTTCTTATACAATTATGATATAATGTTGTATTATAATGTGGCAAGTGCAATAGATAGCCGTTCTCAGGGACGCTATTTAGAGATTAAGTATTTATTTGTCCATAAATTTTAAACTAAAAATCTTAACTTAGGACATTTTTGTCCTAGAAAATTAAACTGAAAAATTAAAATTCAGGATGTACTGGTTAATTCCTAAATAACAGTCCTTTAGAGTGACTATATGTGTTATTTCTACTATTATACCTGTATTAGTATTGTATGAGGTTGTTTTACATATTGATGTATCATATACAATTATCATACACTTATGATACAATTTGTAAATAATTCTGATACAATTGTGATACAATTTCGAACTTCTTCCTCTTTAAGTTTTAATATGAAATTCTACCTAAAACCAACAACAAACTCCATAACCAGCACAAAATCGCCAATAATCTTAGCTTTTATTTTTAGATTGAAAATCAAATAGGAAGAACACATCACATAGAAAAGACATTCAAAACAATAAAAAACTAATATGATTC
Source organism: Nicotiana otophora (assembly GCA_000715115.1). NCBI lineage: Eukaryota > Viridiplantae > Streptophyta > Magnoliopsida > Solanales > Solanaceae > Nicotiana > Nicotiana otophora. Next base: position 181,757 of record AWOL01S0017432.1, read on the forward strand.
GTCTAATAGAAAAATTGTATTATACTTGTAATAGTATTATATCAGATATTATTTCATGCATGTATTGATGCATCAGATACAATTAAGATATAATTATCATATAGTTATGTTATAGTCCTGAAAGAATTATGATATAATTGTGATACAATTATCATATAATTATTGTACAATCATGATATAGTTCTGAAACTTCTTCTTTTTATTCGAGTTTCAATTTGAAATTTTACCTAAAATCAACCTTTGACTTAATCAATCTCCCTCAAATTGAGATATAAACTCCAAATTCGCATTCATTTACAAGAACACTTAATCCAAACAAATCACAAATTCATAAAATATGAATATGAATTTAAAGTTTCGAATCTTTTTAATGGATGTCAATGAGAACTCTTTGTTGCTAAAATTTTAGAGAAAGAAATATTTTGAAAACATGAAGAAAACGTGATTTTGGGGGCTTTGTATAATTGATATACATGATTGTGAGAAGCGGAGGAGAATGGGGCAACGTCGGAGGAGGAGGCTATATCAGTTACATCCTAATTTTAAGGGACACTCTGTTTATTAAGATTTTGTATATAAGTAGTAAATATAAATAGAAAATGTAATTTTTAAGAAATCTAAAGAAAAGTGATAAATAAATTTATATAATAGTATAGCCTAAGTAAATTTCCCATTTAGAAACAATGTACATAATTAGTTGAATTGATAGACCCTTTGTTTGGGGAGTGTTTTTTTTTTTGTTTTGTTTTTTGTGTGGGTGTGGGTGTGGCCAGTGGGAGAGGGGGGAATAAATATTGGGTTTTGATAAAATATCGCTAGTGAAACATTGAGGGAGAGCCAGAGAGATCTTTAAATGTCAATTAATTTTTGAAAAATTTAAAGTCAATCCACGTGAAATGTTGATACTTGAGAGCGAATAGTACGCAAATTAATGAAGCAAAGGTGAAATATGATATCATGAGAACCAAAATAAATATATATACCAACTCCCAAGGGACAAAAATTGCAACTTTTAGCGAATTGGATTATCCCCGTCTAAAAGAATGCATAATCAAAATCTTCCATTTGATTGAATTTCAGATATTAACATGAATATGATCCCTTTCCTCCATTCATTCGCCGTTCTTTTGATAAGAATATATAAGAATTGTCAACGTTAACTTTAATATACAAAACCCAAAGAAAAAAACTAAGAAAAGAGAGAGAAAACAAAGATCTCTCTGCGATCTATTCCGTTATTGCAAAAGAGGGCTTGTACAATCTATAAATTGCACATCGAGCCCATCTTCCAGTTCATCTTCATTTCCAAATCCACAATTATACACAAGAAGCAGTTGATCTTCCAGATATCTCTGCAACAACAAACTCTCTTGACAAGTTCCATCTATAACCGATTCCCATGGCGTTGATCGGCGGCGGCGATGACATAGACGGTAGCAGATTTCGGCAGCACAAATGAAGGGGAAAGTAGCGCAGAAGAGAGGAAGAAGAAAAGGAGAGCAAAGAAGGAGACACAAGTAGCGCCGGAAGCGGCGACGACTTAGCCAAGACGTGAGGATCATTGTGGAAAAGGAAAGTGGAGATGGTGGGGTTTGGTTTTGATCATGTTGAAGTGGGAGCAAATTCTGGTTCTCAGGGTCAGGGTAATAGTATTTGGTGGGGTTGAAATTAGAGAAACAGAAGAAGAAGCACAACCAGTCCCACATGACTTTTGGCCAATCTTAGTTGGAAGTGATCGTCGTCCGCCTTCAGCTAAGAAGTTGTGAGTTCGTTTAACTCCAAGAGCAAGGTGGAGAATTGTTGGAGCGAGGGGACGAGAGTCTATCGAAAACAACCTCTTTAATTCAGGATAGGAATAGGATATGCGTAGACATTGCTCTCTCCAGATTTCACTAATAGAATTATACTGAATTGTTATCGTTGCTGCGACGGTTTTTACATAATCAACGTGTGGGGGAAGGGAAGATGACTCATGATAATGATGGACAGAGAGAGAAAACTGACTTGATTTTTGGACTTCTTTTCTCACCCTTGCTTTTCCGTCCAGCTTCTTTTTTTTGTCCAAATAATGAGATTGAGTTTTATGTGCTGGCAAATGAATCTGAACATGTGATTGCGAGGCTGCATAGATCTAATTGGAACGAAACAACTAAGTAGGCCTTTGAACATAAAAATTTAATTTTAAAAAGAAAATAATATTTAGAGTTACGTTGAAAAATAATATTTGAAATAATTATATTTGGACATCCATTTTATTTGAAAAAATATTACAGTTTACTACAAGGAAACAAAACTTTTTGAAAAAATGGTTTATTTAAAAAACTTATTTTTAAAAAGATTTCAATAACTTGTAAAATTTTATGGACAAACATATTTTTGACAAAAAAAATTCTAAAAAAAAAAAAAATTATCTTTGGACAAACGGGTCCTAAGGGCCCGTTTAGCCATAATTGTTTTTTTGAAATTAGGATTTTGTCACGAAAAATTTAAATTTCACTTGAATTTGAAGTTCAAAATTTTTTAAAAATTTGAAAAACTCCAAAGAGTTATTTTTTAAAATTTTCACTTCAAATCAGCGGTGGGTGCGTTCGGTATTTTGGTACGGAATTTAAGAACTTCGGTTCGATACTTCGTATTCGGTATATCAATTATGCATACCAAATACCGTACCAATATAGTTCGATACGGTTCGATATTTCTTAGTTTGGTTCGCTACATTTTCAGTACGGCTCGGTAAAATAGCTGTTAGTTTTCTTTATATAATTTTCAAAGAAAAATAATTTCTTCACGTATATGTTCTGTCGTATTACTCAATAGCATTATATATCCTCTAGCGAGCCCTTTGTTGTGGTATTTTTAGTTTGCAGTCATCTTTACCATATTGATTGTTTGGTAGAAAGAACACACCATGAGATATAATTAGGGGCGTTAATGGTTGGGTTCGGCCGGTTATTTTATAAAATTTGTACCATATCAATTTTTTGGTTATTCTATTATGGATAATCAAAATTTCACTTTTCGAAACCATCCCAATCATACCGGTTTCTCTTCGGTATCGGTACGGTTCGGTTCGGTTAATCTTCGGTATTTTTTTAAATATCATGTAAAATACACCAGTAGAAGTAGAATGCAATAACATACGTTCTTTTATAGGACTTAGCAAAACTCTCTAGACCCTTTTACTGCTTAAAGGGTGATGAATTAAAAAAATTAAAGATGGCTAGAGTACAGATCCATCAACTATTCTACAATAACGTAAAAGAAACCAAGCAAAGACAAAGAAAATATAAATCACAAGTGAAAAGATATTAACCACGCTGGGCCTCAAGAATAAAGTCTATAGAAGATTAAATATTCAAAAAGATAAATCTAAATTATATCAAGGAAACATATTCAATACATTGTAATTTGCTACTCATAATCTCTAAAATACTTTATGTCTTGCTAATAAAGATACTTGAAATAACTTAGTTTAAGTAGAAGTAGCATAATAGGTTTTAGGAATTAGTATTTTGAGTTTAATTACTTGTTGGTTTGTAATAGTTTTCATAATTCCAAGGCCTAAAGAAAAATTTAATGCATTATTATCTTTAAACTTACTAGATAAATATATTTTTCACATGTAAAATTTATTCGGTACGGTTCGGTATTTTTTCGGTTTATTTTTATACAATAAAAAACCTACCCTAATTATCGGTGTGGTTATAGGTTTATATAAAAACCTACGGTTTCTTAAAAAGAAATCTAAAAATCGGTTCGGTGCGGTACGATTCGGTCGATTTAGTCGATTTTCGAATATCCATTGACACCCCTAGATATAACATATCCACGTACCCTCCAATTTGTCTTGGCCTATGTTCACAGGTTGACACCTCACTACAATAAGATTGAGTAGGTTCAATAATACCAGGATCTAGAATTTTAAAACTTGTGAGTGAAGATAAAGTTTATTTACATATATCTAAATTTTTGATAAAATTTAACTATATATTATGTGTATATATACTTCTAGTTCAAGGCAGTTGATGAATATTTCATCATTGAGAGATAAGGGAAATGCAGCTGCAAGAGGCTTTAAGAATCAGTTAGCGTTTGTATAAACTTTTCATGTATTGCATTCTAGTTTAGCATTCAGATAGGACATAACCGACAAAAATATAGTAACATGTTAAACGTTAAATTGGTGGAATATATGTCAACATATGTTCGGCAAATGGGTCTTGGAGTTGGGTTGGGAAATGTACAGTTGGACTTGGACTTGGGTTGGGAAATGTTGGGCTGGGCTTACCGAAATATCTCCGTATTTCGATATTTCGATTTACCGAAGTATCAAAAGTTCAATACCAAGAACCGTATCAAAGTACCGAACCTTTGAAATATTTATACCGAATTACTACCGAAGAACCGATACCGAAATACCGAATTAATTCGGTCCGATCCGGTTTTTCGAATTTTATGTCCACCCCTACTTCAAATCACTCACAAACATTTAAAAATAGTCCCAAATTGTATTCATGTCCAAATACAACTCCAATTTTCAAATATCATATTCATTTGATTTTTTTTTCACTTTTTTCGGATTTTCACAATTCTTATGTCTAGGCATCCACTAAGCACCCCCCAAAAACAAACTCTCCTTGAATCAACTCGCTCGCCACGAGTCAAAAATTCTGTACTTCTCCGTCTCAAAGTTTAAAAAATAAAGATATAGTTTTAAAATCTATGTGATTATAGATGACAATATTAAGAATAAGATGAGAAGATTAAAATAAAATTATTTTTATTTTAAAAAATATTACATAAATTGTCTTTTATGTAATATTACAGACTAAAAAAGTATATTACATAAATTGTCTTTTATGTCATCTATGAAAGTGTACGAATTTAATGAGCTAGGGCAAATGATATAGGCCACACTCTTCAATGTTGTTTATATATCATTGATTGAACTATATAAACACAACGAATTCATGTGGTTTGTCATTTTTGTGGGTGAATCAAGACCAGCAGTGGATCAAAATGGTTGATGTTTGTCTTTCCTTTCAGATTACGGCGAGTGGTTTTTTTTTTTTCCAGATGTCTGCTCACTATAACTTCCTGTAAGCGTAAAGTGAATGGGAATTCATACTCAACAGTTCCTCTTCTACTGTCATCAATGCTGAAAAAAAACTTCGATAAATTGTTAATACCTACATTTTCACGATCCAAAATTTATTAGTTGTGATGATGCCTAACCCGACCCGTTAGGTCAACCAATTAACAGTTAACACAATTCTAATAAAATAAAGGTGATCAACAAATGATATATTTTCATACAATATTCCAAAGACTGATAGTACAAGACTAGATTATTGCAAAAACGGATATAAAATAAATACAACTTCTGTTTGAAATGTGCATAAGCAGAATTCAACTCTAGAACTACCCAGGGATAAGTGGTAGCCACATCCGGAAGGCACGAACATCTTCAGAGTCAGCCCCCGACATCCACCGCAGCTCCGCTCCAAAATCTGCACGCAAGATACAGAAGTGTAGTATGAGTACAACCGACCCCATGTACTCAGTAAGTATCTTGACTAACCTCGGTGAAATAGTGACGATGCTTTTTAGTTAAAAGATACTCACTGAAATAACCTGTGCAGAAGACTAGCAATAGAAAGAATAGAGTACAAGAAACAAATATGCGAAGCAGTAGATGATTTCTAGAAGAACCACGATTAATATTCCTCAATATCACGACCAATCCTCTCCTTAGAGCGATAACAATCAAATCAAATGACACGACAACACTCTTCGTGCATTTATGCCATCCTCACCAACTATACATATAACAGTACCAACCAGGGGAAAGAAATGCCGATAACAGTAATGAAAAGGCAGGAAATACACAGGTAGCAATGATGAACTAGGCAATACAGATGGACAACAATAATAGACTAGGTAGGAGGCATAAAAATAATGATATCAATTAGGAAAGAAGAACATAATTTCACCTAACTAGCATGGTAGAAGGCATAGATGCAAATATAACAAATAAGAAGGGAATGGGTGATCTTTATAAGCTAACAAATAGATGCATGAATGACTAACATGGTAGAAGGCTTATACTAAAGTGTAACAAAATAGAAATGACATGGATGTGGATATAACAGCAGGAAGGGAGGCATGATATTTGCAGATAGAGGACAAAGACAAAACAACAACGACAAGTCACGTAGATAACATGGGTGCAACAGTAATAAGTCCAGGTAAGGGCATGAATGTACACACAAGGAAAAGATATCACAACATAAGGCATGTCCCTCGTCCTCGCCAGCACGGAAACACCCTTCGTGCCATGAACTCATTGTTTTGCTATGAACCTGGCTCACTTGACAATCATATCTCTTATCTGCACACCAGTCTAGTAGCATACCAAACTGGAACATGAAACCTTTTCTCAAATACGATTTGTAAATCATCAAAACATAGTTTCATGCTCAGCTCAACATAACATCTTTTTCATTTTTCATTTTTTGATTCTCCTCCCCTAATCCAAACCCTTTTTAGCTAATAGTTACATCTCCTTGTGAAAATTTTGGTTTCGACCTGAACACAGTAATCATGAAAATATAATGTATATTTTTTCGAAATAAGATCTGCTTTGGAGAGAAAATAGGAAAACAATTCATATAATCTGTACGAATTTCCTATTGGAAATTTTTTAAAAACACTAATGATCCTGCTCTTGGAGATAAAGATGTTGGACAAGTTCATCTTCCCATCAAAGAGATCTTTAGATTCTCCAACTGCTGGAAATAAACAGATTGTAAGTTATAAAATTAGAAAAACTTTCTAATTAAAATATTAAAAAAGTTTATATGCCTACATTACACTGGTTACCAGAGGTGGTTTTAGCCATTGTTGTTCTTAGAGCTGGGGAGAGTCACGAGAAAGAGGAGGAAGGTGAGGGGAGGGTGAAGAAGTGAGTACACGTGAGTCAATTGAAAAAAGACGAGAATGAAAAAAAGGGAAAAACATAGGGTGATGAGAATGAGACATAACAAAGAAAAAAGAAAATAAATATATATTTAATAAAAAGTTATTATAACAATAAATTTCAATACCTTTTGTTCTTCTCACTCTCTCAAAGAGAGTGATGTACAATTCTTCTGCCACATCACCACTTAAGGAGGTAAATATTTCATTTTAAAATAGTTTGGGGGGGAAGGGGGTCATAGGACCTTTACAAAGACAAATGTGTACCTAAGGATACTGGACAAGTTTAAGGTGTCTTTATGCCCTTTTCCCTTCTTTATTTCATATACTTGATGCAATGAAACAAGTCATGAAATATGGCTGAAACTTCTAATGTTTTGTGCTTTTTGTTGAGTTAAGCTTAAATTAGTTTTGATGATTAACACACAGTTATTAAGGAACTAGATCTCTTGAAGTTATTTTTCGTATTAATTGGATTACAGATTTCTCCAAGCACATAAGCAAGAACCAGGTCTCTTAGAAGATGCATATCAAAAGCAGGAAGTTGATTCCTAATGTAAGTTGGATTCCTTGAAGGAATTAATTTGTGGGTTGTAAGCATATAATAATTGTAGGAATTCATGGTCAACAAGGATTCATTAATTATAGAAATACTTGTATGGAAAGAAAAAGTAAGTGAATGAGTATTTTAAGAAAATAAGATAGAATTCTTGTAGGATTTATTTTTCTTAAGAGGTAACCAATTATTTTAGGTCTTGGAGTAAAAATTAAAAAATGATTCGGTCAACCTCACTCATATGTAAAGCATCACGTTGCTCCTATTGAAGTTAATGCTATTTCGCGCAAGTAAGAGAATCATTCAAGGAAAATAACATTCATTGCAAGAATGTACTTTTAGAGATTCAAGCTGCTCAATTGAAGAACCAGGTCTAGAAGACAAAACTACTCAAGTTATTTAGTTATTTTGGATTGAGTAAATTGTTCTTAAAGTTTAACCTATTTTGCTTTTGAAAAAGTTTAAATGTAGGTGAACAATTGTGAAGAGTTTGTTTAACTTTCTAGATTAGATTGTATAGTCTTGAAAAGGATTAAGGTAGAGTTATCCCATTAGTTATAGAGTTGTAATCTAAAGTTTAGTTACAATTGGGTTGATTGTAGTGAGTAAAGGTACTAGAGTTAGTCATTTTGGTTATTGAGTTGTAACCTAAAATCGCTCTTTGAAGTAGTGAAGTTTTGAGGCAAATCCTATGAGGGTAGATCGTGATTTTTACTCCCTTGAACAAAGAGTTTTTTCATGTAAACATTATTGTATTGTTTAATTTTCACACTTTATTTTTTGTTTGTATCTAGAATTCTTAGGTTAAAATACCAAGTTCTTTAATACACACAAATTAGGCGACACAATTTACTCTCTATATGGGGTAAAATTGGTTAGTGACAACTAGGCGAATGACGTAGTGATGTGTGAAACTGTAATGACCCGGCCGGTCGTTTTGAGAGTTTTATCCCCGATCCCCTGTTTACTGCTTTTTCCGTATCTTTTTCTGCTTATGTGACTTTATGTGAGGTTGTTGTTATGATTTCGGAGTGAATTGGGACACTTAGTCCCTAAACAGAAGCTTAGGTCTTAGGATTTTGACTGTAGTTAGAACTGTGTGAAAACGACTCCGGAATAGAGTTTTATCGGTTCTGTTAGCTCCGTTGGGTAATTCGACTTAGGAGCGTATTCGGACTGTGAATTGGAGGCCCGTAGCTGATTTAGGTTTGAATTGGAGAAAGTCGAATTTTTGAAGATTTTGACCGGAAGTGGACTTTTTGATATCGGGGTCGTATTCCAATTTCGGAAGTTGGAGTAGGTCCGTAATGTCGAATATGACTTGTGTGCAAAATTTGAGGTCAATCGGACGTGATTTGATAGGTTTCGGCATCGGTTGTAGAAGTTTCAAAGTTCATTAAGTTTGAATTGGAGGGTGATTCGTATTTTTAGCATTGTTTAATGTGATTTGAGGGCTCGACTAAGTTCGTATGGTATTTTAGGACTTAATGGTATGTTTGGTTGAGGTCCCGGGAGCCCTCGAGTGTGTTTCAGATGCTTAACGATTTGAATTTGCACTTATGCAAATTGCTGAAGCTTTCTGGTTTCTAGTGTTTTCGCTTGCGGTGGGGAGACGGCAAGTGCGGACTCGCACGTACGGAAGGAGGAGCGTAGATGCGGATTTGGGCAGCCCAGACTGGGTTCGCAGGTACGGATCTATTTGCGCAGAAGCGGCCTCGCTTCTGCGGTGGGATGGTGCGCAAGAGCAGTGAGGGTCACAGGGGCGGTTCCTTGGTCGCAGGAGCGCATCCGCTGGTGCGACGCTTCTCTCGCAGATACGGACCCAGGGGACATAACTTAAGTCTGCACCTGCGATGGAATTTCCGCAGGTGCGGCATCGCATGTGCGATTATAGGCCCGCTTATGCGAAATCGTTGGGCAGAAAAGGGCCAAGTTCGAGGGTTTTATCCCATTTTTATGTTTGGGTCTTTGAGAGCTCGGATTGAGGCAATAATTCAAGAATATTTCAAAGAGAACTTTGGGGTAATGATTCTTATCTCGTTTATGGTTATATTCCACTAATCTATAGTTGTTTTTATCATCTAATTAAGGAATTTGGTTGAGAAATTTGGGAAAAAAGGTTGGAAGTTTTTCAACTAAGTTTTGAGTATTGATTCAGATTTTGATATAGGATTTGGATAATTTTGATACGAGTGAACTCGTGAGTGAATGTGTGTTCATTTTTGTGACTTTTACCCGATTCCGAGACGTGGGCCCAAGGAGGCTTTTTGGGGCGATTTTATAATTTCTTGCTTTAGCTTTGATTTCATTAATTAGATTAGTTTCTTATAGTTGTATTTATGGTATGTAATTAATTTTGGATAGATTTGGGCCATTCGGAGTAGGATATTCGTGAAAAAGGTATTATTACCGATTAATTGAGCTTGGTTCGAGGTAAGTGGCTTGCCTAACCTTGTGTGGGGAAAATTCCCTTAGGATTCGGTACTATTGTGATGTGTGAGCACAATGTACGTGAGGTGACGAGTATGTACACGAACTATTTGTTGTAAAACCCAATTTATTTTACTGCACAGTAATCTGTTTTTCATTTAATTTGAGTTATACCATTTAAATGAGTATTAGTCTATTTTCATTCTTAATTGAGCTATTTTAATATGTGTAGTTATCCTGTTTACTCTAATATCGCATGTCTACGTGCTTTAATTGCCTATTTGAACTCTGTGAAGCATGCCTAGTTAATTTCTTGCTTTTCCTTGTTCTTTATCAGTATAACTGTAGAAATCTTGTTGTTAACTGTCGTATTTATCGGTTTGAGCTGTGTGTTTACTTTTGAGACTACGAGGCAGAACCTCGGGAGTTCTCCCTGCATATTAACTTTTGATACTACAAGGCGGTTCCTCGGGAGTTCTCCCTGCACATTTACTTTTGAGACTATGAGACGGTACCTCGGGAGTTCTCCCTGCATATTTACTTTTGAGACTACGAGGCGGTACCTCGGGAGTTCTCCCTGCACATTTACTTTTGAGACTACGAAGCGGTACCTCAGGAGATCTCTTTGCTTCTTTACTTCGGGACTACGAGACAGTATCTCGGGAGATCCCCTACTGTTTACCCTTATGTTGTACTGCTACTTTTACTATGTTTTCCTTTTGTTAAATTCCAGTCTCTTAATATACTGTTATATTCCTATGCTTTATTTATTATATACCAGTGGGCCTGACCTGACCTCGTCACTACTCGACCGAGGTTAGGCTTGGCACTTACTGGGTACCGTTGTGGTGTACTCATGCTACTCTTCTGCACATATTTTTGTGTGAAGATCCAGGTACTTCTTATCAGCCCCGCTATTAGCTGAGAGCGTTTGCTGCTGTACGGAGACTTCAAGGTACATTTGTCGCGTCCGCAGACCTAGGAGTCCCCCTCTATTCTCCCCTATGTCAAACACTTCCTGTATTCTTTTTATTAGACTTTGGTGTATAGAGATGCTATTTTCCTTCTGTAGCTTGTGACTTACGATGTTTCGGTTTTTGGAAAGACTGTGTATTTATAGAGTATTGGTTATTGTACATGCCGGGCAACATTGTTACTAGTTATTCAGTTTTCCACTGTTGTTAGTTGCCAAGTTTTACTTTCGTTTTGTTATTTTCTGCAATTTGTTAGGCTTACCTAGTCGTAGAGACTATGTGTCATCACAGCGTTATACGGAGGGAGTTTGGGTCGTGACAAGTTGGTATCAGAGCTCTAGGTTCATAGGTGTCGTGAGTCACAAACTGGTTTATTAGAATCTCCCGGATCGATACAGAGACGTCTGTATTTATCTTCGGGAGGCTATAGAACTATTAGGAAATATTACACTCATTGATTCCTTGTCGTGTGAAAATTGTTGAATTCAAAATTCTAAACTTCTATTTTCTATTCTCTCACAGATTGTGAGGACACGTACATGCGAATCTCATGACCAGGCACCCGCCCCCCTGATAGAGCCGTGAGAGGTGGAGGCCGGGGTAGAGGCCGAGGACGTCCATGTGGTGCAGCCAGAGCACCCGCACGCGCTGCCATAGAGGAGCCCCCAGTATCTCCAGCCGGAGGGTAGACACCTGAGATACCTGTTGCTGCACCAGCCCTCCAGGAGACTTTAGCCTAGTTTCTGAGCATGTTCATCACCTTAGCTCAGGCTGCCTTGATTCTACTTGCTCCTGCCACATCTAAGGCCGGGGGAGGAGAACAGACTCCCGTCGTCGATACCCCAGAGAAGCGAGTTCAGGTAGACCAAGATCCAGAGATCATACCAGTGCAGCTGGTAGCTACAGTTCAGCCCGAGGTTAGGGCAACCGTTTATTAGGCGGAGCAGCTCAAACTTGAGAGGTACAAGAAGTGCCGCCCTCCTACCTTTAGTGTATTGGCATCAGAGGATGCCCAGGATTTTCTGGAGGAGTGTCACCATATTCTCCGTACTATGGGTGTAGCGGAGTCGAGTGGGGTTTCTTTTACTGCATTCTATCTTAGAGGAGCAGCCTATCGGTGGTGGCGTGCTTATGAGTTGAGTAGTCGGGCTGAGGCAGGTTCACTTACATGGACTCAGTTCTCGGATATGTTTTTGAGAGACTATGTCCCTCAGAGCCTCAGGGACGCATGGCGCGCGAAGTTTGAGCAGTTGCACAAGGGTGTTATGATTGTGTCAGAGTATGCAGTTCGTTTCAGTGATTTGGCCCGACATGCACCGGCCTTGGTTGCCACAGTTCGAGAGAGGGTTCGTCGATTTATTGAGGGACTCCATCCCAGTATCAGGATTAGTATGGCCCGGGAGTAGGAGATGGATATTCTTTACCAATAGGTTGTGAGTATTTCTAGGAGATTGGAGAGTATGCTCGCTCGGGATAGAGAGGAGAGGGAGGCCAAGAGGTCCCGAGAGTCTGGCACTTATAGTGGTACTCGTGCCCCAGCTGCAGTTCGCCATAGTAGGGGCTATGGGAGTCTCCCCGTTCATTCATCTCTTCCAGCCGCCAGTGGTATTCTGCCCCCTTCTAAGACCTAGGATCCTTATTATGCACCGACAGTATCTAGTGTGCCTCTTGCACGAGGTGCTTTTAGCGGTCAGTCCAGTAGATCTAGCCCGAGCCAGTCATAGCAGCCACGCTCTTTGAGAGCTTGTTTTGAGTGTGGCGACACTCGCCATATGGTGAGGGATTGCCCCAGACTTAGGAGGGGTGCACCTTCACAGACTTCTCAGCCACCGCGTGCTCCACCGGGTCCTCAGGCTATGATTCCAGCACCAGCTACCGCGCCACCTGCTCAGCCAGCTCGAGGTAGAGGTTGGGGAGGTCGCGATCGCCCTAGAGGAGGAGGCCATGCCATATATTATGCTCTTCCGGCTCGTACAGAGGTAGTTGCTTACAACTCTTTCATTACAGGTATTGTTCCAGTCTGTCATAGAGACGCGTCAGTCTTATTTGATCCATGCTCTACATATTCCTATGTGTCCTCTTATTTTGCCCCATATTTGGGTGTATCTCGGTATTTCTTGAGTTCCCTGTTTATGTGTCTACTCCTGGGGAAGATTCTCTTGTTGTGGACCGCGTGTATTGGTCGTGTTTGATTGCTCTTAGTGGTTTTGAGACCAGAGCCGATTTATTATTGCTTAGTATGGTAGACTTTGATGTTATCTTGGGCATGGACTGGTTGTCTCCCCATTATGCTATTCTTGATTGTCACGCTAAGACCGTGACACTGGCTATGCCAAGATTACATCGATTAGAGTGGAGAGGTACCTTAGAGTATACTCCCAGCAGAGTTATTTCATTTCTTACAGCTCAACAAATGGTTGAGAAGGGGTGTGACACATATCTAGCTTATGTGGGAGATGTCAGTATTGATGCCTCTACAGTTGAGTTAGTCCCAGTAGTGAGGGACTTTCCAGATGTGTTTCCAGCTGATCTTCCGGGCATGCCACACGACAAAGATATTGATTTCGGCATCGATTTGTTCCCGGGCACTCAACCCATCTTTATTCCTCCGTATCGTATGGCTCCTCCTAAGTTGAAGGAGTTGAATGAGCAGTTATAGGAGTTGCTTGATAAGGGATTCATTTAGCCCAGTGTGTCACCTTGGGGGTGCTCCTGTCTTGTTTGTGAAAAAGAAGGATGGTTTTATGCATATGTGCATTGATTATTGCCAGCTGAACAAAGTTACAGTGAAGAACATGTATCATTGCCTCGTATTAATGATTTATTTGATAATCTACAAGGTGCCAGGGTGTTTTACAAGATTGATTTACGTTCCGGCTATCATCAGTTGAAGATTCGGGAGCCAGATATCTCGAATACTACTTTCAGGACTCGGTATAGTCAGTATGAGTTCCTTGTGATGTCATTTGGACTGACTAATTCCCCAACAACTTTTATACACTTGATGCACAATGTGTTCCGGCCTTATCTTGACTCTTTCGTCATTGTGTTTATTGACGACATTCTAGTATACTCCTGGACTCGGGAGTATCATGAGCAGCACCTGAGGACTGTGCTTCAGACCTTGAGAGAAAAGAAGTTATATGTTACATTTTCAAAGTGTGAGTTTTGGCTAGGCTCAATGGCATTCTTGGGTCATGTAGTATCGAGTGATTGAATCAAAGTGGATCCGAAGAAGGTGGAAGCAGTGCAAAGTTAGCCTAGACCGTCACGGAGATCTTGAGTTTTCTTGGTTTGGCGGGGTATTACTGTCATTTTTTAGATGGATTCTCATCTATTGCAGCACATATGACCTGGCTGACCCAGAAGGGTTCTCCGTTCAGGTAGACAGAGGAGTGTGAGGAGCGATTTCGAAAGCTCAAGACAGATTTGGCTACAACCCCAGTATTGGTATTGTCTACAGGTTGGGGGTCTTATACTGTATATTGTGATGCATCGCAGATTGGTCTTGGTGCGTTATTGATGTAGGGCGGTAGGGTGTGTCCAGACAGCTGAAGGTGCATGAAAAGAACTATCCTGTCCACGACCTAGAGTTAGCAGCTATTGTTCATGTCTTGAAGATTTGGCAGCACTATTTGTATGGTGTCCCTAGCGAGATTTAAACCGATCATTAGAGTTTGCAGCATCTATTCAAGCAAAAGGATCTTAACTTGCGTCAGCGTAGGTGATTGGAGCTACTTAAGGACTATGATATCACCATTTTGTACCATTCGGGGAAGTCCAATGTGGTGGACGATGCTTTGAATCGCCAGGAAGAGAGTTTGGGGAGTTTAGCATATCTACCAATAACAAATAGGCCATTGGCATTGGATGTTCAGGCCTTAGCCAGCCAGTTTGTGAGATTGGATATTTTTGAGCCGAGTCAAGTATTGACTTATGTGGTCTCTGGGCCTTCTCTTTATGATCGTATCAGGGAGCGTCAGTATGCTTGTCCTTAAGGACACTGTTCAGCACGGTGGTGCTAATTAGGTCACTATTGGGGATGATGGTGCATTGAGGATGCAGGGCATGCTATGTGTGGCCAATGTAGATGGGTTGCATAAATTGATTCTCCAGGAAGCTCACAGCTCGCGATACTCCATTCATACGGGTGCCGCGAAGATGTACCAGGACTTGAGGCATCATTACTGGTGGAGGAGGATGAAGAAGGACATAGTTAAGTATGTAGCTCGGTGTCTAAATTGCCAGTAGGTGAAGTATGAGCATCAACGGCCAGGTGGGTTACTTCAGAAGTTAGAGATTCCAGAGTGAAAATGGGAGCGGATCACTATGGATTTCATTATTGGACTCCCACGGACTCAGCGGAGGTTTGACGCAATTTGTGTGATTGTGGATAGGCTGACCAAGTCAGCTCATTTCCTTCCTGTGATGACTACCTATTCTTCCGAGCAACTGGCTCGAATTTATATCCGCGAGATTGTCAGGCTTCATGGTGTACCGGTATCTATCATATCTGACCGGGGTACGTAGTTTTCATCACGGTTATGGAGGACCGTACATCATGAGTTGGGTACTCGAGTGGAAATGAGCACAACATTTCACCCTCATATGAACGGACAGTCCGAGTGTACTATTAATATATTAGAGGATATGCTCTGTGCGTGTGTAATAGATTTTGGAGGTTCTTGGGATCAGTTCTTGCCACTTGCGGAGTTTGCCTACAACAACAGTTAGCAGTCGAGTATCCCGATGGCACCGTATGAGGCTCTGTATGGTAGGCGGTATCAGTCTCCAGCGGGTTGGTTCGAGCTGGGCGAGACTAGATTATTGGGTACAAACTTGGTTCAGGATGCTCTGGAAAAGGTTAAGGTGATTCAGGATCGACTTTGCACAACCCAGTCCAGAAAGAATAGTTATACGGATCGGAAGGTTCGAGATGTTGCATTCATGGTTAGAGAGCGGGTCTTGCTCCGGGTTTCGCCTATGAATGGTGTTATGAGGTTCGGAAAGAAGGCCAAGCTGAGCCCAAGGTTTATCAGCCTATTTGATGTGTTGCAACGAGGTCAAAGAACATTGCTTCCGTAAACGTTCAATAGAGGGGTCAGCCGGTCGAGGAGGTGACTTGGAAGACCGAGCATGATATGCGCAACCGTTATCCACATCTTTTCACCACTTCAGGTATATCTCTATACTCGTTCGAGGACGAACGATTATTTTAAGAGGGGGAGGATGTAATATCCTGGATGGTCATTTTGAGAGTTTTATCCCTGATACCCTGTTTACTTCTTTCCCCGTATCGTTTTCTGCTTATGTGACTTATCAGGAGACTATTGTTGTGGTTTCAGAGTGAATTGGGACACTTAGTCCCTAAACGAAAGCTTAAGTCTTAGGATTTTGACTGTATTTTGAACTGTGTGAAGATGACTCTGGAATAGAGTTTCGTCAGTTCCGTTATCTCCTTTGGGTGATTCTGGACTTCGGAGCTTGTCCGGATTATGAATTGGAGGTCCGTAGCTGATTTAGGCTTGAATTGGCAAAAGTCAAATTTTTGAAAATTTTGACCGGAAGTGGACTTTTTGATATCGGGGTCGTATTCCGATTCCGTAAGTTGGAGTAGGTCCGTAATATCGAATATGATTTGTGTGTAAAATATTAGGTAAATCGGACGTGATTTGATAGGTTTCAGCATCGGTTGTAGAAGTTTCAAAGTTCATTAAGTTTGAATTGGAGGGTGATTCGTATTTTTAGCGTTGTTTGATGTGATTTGAGGGCTCGACTAAGTTCGAATGGTGTTTTAGGACTTGTTGGTATGTTTGGTTGAGCTCCCGGGGGCCTTGGGTGTGTTTCGGATGCTAACGGATTGAATTTGGACTTATGCAAATTGCTGAAGTTTTCTGGTTTCTGGTTTTTTCGCACCTGCAGTGGGGAGACCGTAGGTGAGGACTCGCACGTGCGGAAGGAGGAGCACAGATGCGGATTTGGGCAGCCCAGACTGGGTTCGCAGGTGCGGATCTATTTGCGCAGAAGCGGCCTCGCTTCTGCGGTGAGATGGTGCGCAGGAGCGGTGAGGGTCGCAGGTGCGGTTCCGTGGTCGCAGGAGCGCATCCGCAGGTGCGGCGCATCTCTCGCAGATGAGGACCCAGGGGACTTAAGTTAACTCCACACCTGCGATGGAATTTCTGTAGGCGCGGCATCGCATGTGCGATTATAGGCCCGCATATGCGAAATCGCTGGGCAGAAAAGTGCCATGTTCGAGGGTTTTATCCCATTTTCATTTTTGGGTCTTTGAGAGTTCGGATTGAGGTGATAATTCAAGGATTTTTTAGAGAGAACTTTGGGGTAATGATTCTTAACTCGTTTATGGTTATATTCCACTAATATATAGTTGTTTTCATCATCTAATTAAGGAATTTGGTTGAGAAATTTGGGGGAAAGGTTTGGAAGTTCTTCAAATACGTTTTGAGTCTTGATTCGGATTTTGATATCGGATTTAGGATAATTTTGGTACGTGTGAACTCGTGAGTGAATGTGTGTTTATATTTTATGACTTTTACCCGATTCTGAGCCGTGGGCCCAAGGAGGCTTTTTGTTTTTGGCGATTTTCTAATTTCTTGCTTTAGCTTTGATTTCATTAATTAGATTAGTTTCTTATAGTTGTATTTATGGTATTTAATTGAGTTTGGCTAGATTTGGGCCATTCAGAGTCGGATATTCGTGAAAAAGGCATTGTTACCGATTGATTGAGCTTGGTTCGAGGTAAGTTGCTTGCCTAATCTTGTGTGGGAGAAATTCCCTTAGGATTTGGTACTGTTGTGATATGTGAGCGCCGTGTTCGTGAGGTGAAGAGTACGTACACAGGCTATTTGTTGTAAGACCTGATTTATTTGAGTTATACCGTTTAAATGAGTATTAGTCTGTTTTCATTCTTAATTGAGCTATTCCAATATGTGTAGTTATTATGTTTAGTCTAATATCGCATGTCTACGTGCTTTAACTGCCTATTTGAACTCTGTGAAGCATGGCTAGTTGATTTCCTGCTTTTCCTTGTTCTTTATCAGTTTAACTATAGAAATCTTCCTGTTAACTGTTGTATTTATCGGTTTGAGCTGTGTGTTTACTTTTAAAACTATGAGGCGGTACCTCGGGAGCTCTCCCTGCATATTTACTTTTGAGACTACAAGACGGTGTCTCGGGAGTTCTCCCTGCACATTTACTTTTAAGACTATGAGGCGGTACCTCGGGAGTTCTCCCTGCACATTTACTTTTGAGACTACGAGATGGTACCTCAGGAGTTCTCCCTGCACATTTACTTTTGAGATAATGAGGCGGTACCTCGGGAGATCTCTTTGCTTTTTTACTTCGGGACTACGAGACGGTATCTCGGGAGATCCCCTACTGTTTACCCTTGTGTTGTACTGATACTTTTACTATGTTTTCCTTTTGTTAAATTCCAGTCTCTTAATATACTATTATATTCCCATGCTTTATTTATTATATACTAGTGGGCCTGACCTGACCTCGGCACTACTCGACCGAGGTTAGGCTTGGCACTTACTGGGTATCGTTGTGGTGTACTCATGCTACTCTTCTGTATATGTTTTTGTATGCATATCCAGGTACTTCTTATCAGCCCCGCTATTAGCTGAGAGTGTTTGCTATTGTACGGAGACTTTAAGTGTCATTTACCGCGTCCACAGACCTAGGAGTCCCCCTCTATTCTCCCCTATGTCAAACACTTCCTGTATTCTTTTTATTAGACTCTGGTGTATAGAGATGCTATTTTTCTTCTGTAGCTTGTGACTTACGATGTTCCGGGTTCTGGTAAGACTGTGTATTTATATAGTATTGGTTATTGTACATGTCGAGCGGCATTGTTACTAGTTATTTAGTTATCCACTGCTGTTAGTTGCCAAGTTTTACTTCCGTTTTGTTATTTTTCGCAATTTGTTAGGCTTACCTAGTCGTAGAGACTATGTGCCGTCGCGACGTTATACAGAGGGAGTTTGGGTCGTGACAGAAACTATAGATAGATGTGACGTGAGTCAGCAAACAACTGGCATCAAGTGTAAGTATGCAATCAGTGCTGAATAAATCCTGAAGACAGAGTAGCCGCTAACAAAGATTCAAAGCATTTTCATTGGATAGCATTCAATGAGCAGCCAATATAGAGAATATCTGCATTTATAGCCAACCGTTGTGTAGCCATCAATGCCGGTTTTATTCTCATTCAAAATCGGGGACTGCATGTTCAGTCCCGTAGAAATAAGTTGTACAAGTTAGCCACATGTATTGGCAGCTTTATTTACTTAATTAGATGAATGTTTATGTAAATGTACTTTTAAATATAAAGGGAAAAAACCAAAGCCCTTTTATTTTTATCTTATTTCGTGTCCAAATGGTAAGTTAATTTACTTTATCGTTTGAAAGTTAACAAAAACTTAAAATGCTTCTACCGAAGTAAACATGAGACTCCCTCTTCAAGAGCACCATAAACATAAGGGCCCTCTCTTATGAAAATCTCATAGTTAAAGGGAGATTCCGGAAGTGTTTATACCCAAAATCAAAAGTTATCGGATGTGAAAAGATTCTTGAAGCTTTGTTAGTTAAATGAAATAGAATATTTTTTGCACAACATTAAGCAAAAAGTTTCTTTCATTGACTAAAATTCAAAACTTAGTAAAAAGTTTTGGCATAATTGCAAAAATTAAAGGAAATATGTATATCAGTTCTTGCTACCAGAACCCGAAGGGAGAGAAAAGTCTTTATTTTCTCTTGTGGGGGAAGGCTGTTCCGCTTCCGGTTCGAGGCTTTCATCTTCTTCACTTTCTCCCTCGGTTCCCGAATTCTCGGAGTTAGTTTTCAAAGAATCAGAAGCAACAGGCCGAGCAGGGAGATTCTCGTGAGCAGTTGTCTCCAACTCCTGGTCCTTGGCAATGCATTCATCAATATTAACAATACCCTCTTTGGCCTCCTCCAAGGTCTTCCTCTTCGTATGATAAATGGTGTAGGTTTTCACGAAGGTGATTGAATCTTCTTGCTCTTGGAGTTTGGCTTAAAGTTTTTCAATCTTGGATTGGAGCTTTTCATTTTCAACTTTTATAATGCTGATTTTGGAGTCAAGCTCGACATTGGTTCTTGAATGGAGTTGATTATGCTCCATGACCCTTTTGAGTCTTTCCTCCATTCTTGCCCTCTTCTCCTCGATAGCATTGGAATCCTCGGTTTTGGAGTGTAAGCTAACCTCCAAGTTATTAACTTGTTCCATGAAGGAAAACTCATGATCGGTAGCAGCAGTCATGGTACCATGAAGTTCAACCCACTTAGCCTTTTCTTCCTTAAGATTTTCATGTAGCTGGGCCTCTTCCTAGCTATGAGCCATCCTATTTTGTTCGAAATGCTGCAACCGGGCCTCGAGGTCATCCATTTGAGCAATTCTTTCCTCCAGCATTGGGAGGCGCTCGACAAGCTGATTCCTTTCAGCCAAAAGTTGATCTCTTATTTAGAATCAACCTTTGCAGGCCCTTGGAAGCAAGAAGGTTGGCTTGAGAAATATCAGTGGTGAGGTTAGTAATACGAAGCACAAATTGAAAGGAGATAGAAGGGAGTTATATTGTTATATGTGCCGAGCAATACATGCTATTATTTATCAGACATTCCGTAGAAAGAGAGTCCATCTTTCTCTAATCTTTCTCTGAGGCCAGTGGCTTCAGATAATTAGCAAGCTCTACTAGCTTGGAAATTATATGGCACTCTTTCGAAACCGAAAGAATGGCACTTAGTTTTCCATGAGGGTATTTAGAGGGTGCCGAATAAGTATTTCCCAAGTTTTCGTAGTAGGACGATCGTCGAGAAGGGGCATTTCCTACTTGTTCAGCTGGGGCCGGTGGAGAAGAAACAGTTGGCATAGATAGAGAAGAAATTATTATCGGCTCAGAAGTTGTCGGTGGAGGGAGGTCAAGAATTGAACTCCTTTGACCAGAAACAACCATGGGGATTCGAAAACCGGATGAAGCATTTTCGACTATGTCCATCTCCCCCCAGAGTTCTGACCTTTCTTTGGTGGTGGAGTTTGAAGCTCTCCCGACTCATCATCCGATTGAGCTGATGAAGACTTTTTTCTTCTTTGAAGGGGAGCCTATTCATCATCGGCTCCTTCTTCATCATCTAGGACCATTGAGGCCGGTCCTTTTGGTGTTTCTTTTATTCTCTTCTCCTGAGTCCCAGCTGAGGAGGGATGTTTCATGTTTTATTTCTTGTTTTTGGGCTGGGGATTCCGAGAGGAGGTACCTTCACCGAAAGGGCGAGTAGATTAGCGAGCCCTCTACTGGTTAAGGACATTCTGAAGTAGTTGTTTGGCTTCTTTCGGGTTATCGAGGATATCGATGTCGGGGCAAACGACGGATCCTTTCAAAAGTCCTGTGTGATAGAAGAAGAAGGTTAAATTGCTTCTGAGATATATTGAAAGATTAAAAGAAGGGAAGAAGAATCCTTGTTTACCATGGTTTTTGGCTTTTAACCCATATTTGGGAGCCATTTATTTCCAGCTCCGGGACTCTGATGTTGTAATATCCAGAATTTTCTGTACCCATCGGTCCATATCTTGAACTCGTGGAGGCTCCTACTGAGTGGCTGGAATGTAGAAAATAAAAATTTAGCAAATAAAGAAGTTTTCTTTTTACATGGAAAGGAAATAGATGACCGAAAAACTTACAGAAAAGATTCCATGATTCCGGAAGAGGAGGTGCTGCGGCCGGGAGGATGTCCCTAGTAGTAATAACAACGAAGCATTCCATCTATCCACGGTACTTATCGTCATTGACGATGGTGAGCAGGGCATGATGACCACGTTTGGTAAGTTTTAGCACACACCCACGAAAGATCTTCGGGGAGTAAAGGTTCATCATATGTTCAAGAGTCAAGGTTTTCCCGATCTCGAGCATAACTGGCTGAGGCAGGCCACCGTACACTACACGGAAGGGCCTACTTATGCCAACCATATATGGTACCGGTGACAAAACTCTAAGATTATTGGGTCGACTCCTTCACCCACTATCAATGTGAAAGGGCACAAAGTGAAGGGGTATGTAAAAACATACATGAATCCTGATTTGGAGAAAGTGACCCTTTCTACCTCACTAAGAGTGAGGATTTCAATATTGTCCCAGTGACAATCCTCCTTCATGACAAGAATGCTAGGAGGACGGATAGAAGAAGGGCACATGTTAACACGCCAGTGTCTATCACTTTTGGGATTTGCAGGTTCATTTTGTTCTTGAAGGTCAGATTTCGTGCTAAGGTGAAGAGGTATGATGGTGTTTACGGTTGGAGGTTCAGACTCGACATCAACCTTTTTGGTTCTGATTTTCTTTGGACCTCCACCGAAGAGAAGGCCAAAATTCCCGAAGGCAGCAATGTTAGAAAACATGATGGTGAGAAATCTGTGAAGAAAAGAATTACTAAAGAAGTTGAAATTTGCAGTAGGGTTCCGATATAAATCGAAGAAGAATAAGTTGTAAAAGGTAAAACGTTAAAATGAGAGTAGTAGAGAAGTTATAGACGACAAAAATCGTGGTCATGATTACCTCAAAAACTGGCGGAAATATTTTCTGAATCATGAAGCAACACATGTTCGGGTCATTAATGCGAGAAGATGTGCGCCCTTTCAAGTGTTAGAAGGCCGTTCAAGTACTTTTCCCGCTAAGAAAGAAACTCTTATCTACTTCCGCATAACACAGAGTTGCGTCACCGGAAAGTAGGGGACTATCTGTATGTGGTAACATTGGTTAGTGGTAGTTGGGTGATGGTAGGATATAATTGAGTGTTTTAGTCGCTTATCGCAGTCTAATTTACTAGTTTTTTATTGTGTTTGAGCTTTAATTTCTAGTGTTTTGCACTTATTACGTGTTTTATGCCTTGTAGGAGCAATTTTGAGTTATGTAGATATTGTGGAACTAATTCGAGCTATGTGGAGCTTTGAAGTATGAGTAAAATCCAAAGGGATTAATCCAGGATCGTGTTCGGGGGTCGAGGATCAATTTTGGACGTCAAAATTCAAGGAAGAAGCAACTGCTGAAGAAATGAACTAGTGCGAGGCACTGTGCGAGGCATTAGTGCAAAGTTTTGTCAGAAATCTCCAAAGTTCAGACACTGAGTGTTTTGGTCTGATAGGAAAAAGCATTAGTGCGACATTCCCTGGGTGACGCACAATGCGACGCATGGAAAGCATTAAGTTTGCAAGTTTTCCTATTTCGACCAGGAAATGGAAATTTCGTCTAGGTCTGACCCTACTTGGTATAAATACAAGGAAAAACATTATTTTCTGGACTTTTGACATACTTTAGACCTAAGGAGAGCACAAACCACGCTTTGGATGAGGCTTCTAACTAGTTTTTCTTCTCTTCTCTCCTTTTAATCTCATAGTTTATTAGTTCTAGAGTTTTGGGTTCTACATGAACGTTATAGTTTGAAGATTGAATTGTTCTTATTATTTTATCATGTTGGTTTATTTATTCAATCTTGCGCTTAATTATTTGATTGCTTGATCACCAATCGAATACTATCTACGAATCTAGGATTTAACTAGGGGAACGGATTTGCGGTTAGGATAGAGATATACCTAATCGCCTTGCTTGGTTATTATACGGGAATTATTAATACGTTCTTGTTAATCCTAATTCCATAGGAATATAGGTGTTAGGTTAGCTTGAATAGGCGAGTAGTACTTCGGGAGAAGGCTATGAGCAATATTAACCTTGTCAACCAATAAACCAGATAAATTAATTAGACAATTTAAGTAAAAACTTAACGGGATTGTTAGCTAACCCATAGCTCTAGAATATTTTCTCCCATTAAATTCATCTCAAAGATTGCCAACTTGTTTCTTTAATTTTTTAGTTTGTTACTCTAGATTAGTTGTAGTTAAATATTCATGCTTTAGAAATCGCTTGAATAGATTAAATGTTTGGGTTTATTTAGTTGATAGTTAATCACAAGTTTCTATCGGTACGATATCTGGACTTACAATCCTATATTACTTGTACGACCACGTATACTTGCCTTTGCGTTTGGGAGCAACAAGTTTTTGGCGCCGTTGCCGGGGACTTAGAAATTAACTATTCTACTAGATTAGATTTTTACTTTTTTGTCTATTCAAGTTTTTAAAATTTTTATCTTAGTTTAATATTTTATTATCTTTGTTAATATGACATCTTGGAATGAGAATTGGTCGAATATTGGTTATTCTTATTATGGTGATCTTTGTCCATATTGTGGAGGATCACACTTGTGGCAAAAATGTAAATCTCAATCTTATGAGTGAAATATTTGTAATGTGTGTGGTGGTCAAGGTGGCCATTGGGATGATTGTCCTAATTCTTGTTATCCTTCTCAGAGCTCTTATTATGATATTTCTAATAATATTTATGAGTTTGATAGGAGAAATGAAGTGGATGATATGGAACGCGTTGCTCGCATTATGGACATGATGAGGCAAGTAGCCGAGCAACAAGATGTGATGAGGCAAGTAGCCGAGCAACAAGATGAAATTCACAAAAAAAACTACCTTAGCGTTCAAAGGACTGCAAGCTAGAATGGACGAATTAATGGCCAGTTTTCAAGAAGAACCTCAACTCGACGAAGAGAGCGAGTTCCTACAAGAAGATAACTTTGAAGAAGCAGATATCGTGATCCAATCTTGGCTATAGGAACAAGCTCAACTGGTAAAATTTCACGGGGTTCTACGTAATGGTCTTTCAAATATGGCAGAACAGCTGAGAGATTAAAGAACTGAGCTCAGGCAAGAGATAGACTAATTTGGCTCAGATATCCATGATCTGCAGACTCAATTAAATAAAAATTTTAAGGTGTCTGATGCCCTACAACCAATGTTTGTGGATACGGGCCACCTTGTGGAGCGGAAAAAGGAATTCCAACTACTCGACCAAAATATTATTAATAATGCCAAGGTTGATGAAGTGTGCAAAAGTGAGGATGTCAAAAGTGAAGCGATTCTAGAGTTGGAGCGCATTGGATCTCATTCTAACCATTTTTCAACATTGTGCTTGATTGGTGACATGAGAATTGATCCACTCGAGCCTATGGAGGAGTCAATGAATGGAGAACAAAGTGCTTATATTCTAAAATTTGTGATGCCAAGGAGACAAAACGACATCCCTCACTTAAAGGCCAAGTAGTGCAAGATGCGATACCTATTACTTGGTTTCTTTATTTTTACACCACCCCCAAAGAACGTGACAGAAAAATTGATGCAAAACTAGGGGCGCAATTCATATCCTCAAAGTGGAAGGAAAAGTGATGAAGTAATGTAAGTCGTGCCACGACTATAAATAAGGCGCTTGTTGGGAGGCAACCCAATTCTTTTTTTTGTGTTATCGTTGTAGTGTTGTTTTTGTGTTTTGTAGGAGTAGGAGCATGGAATAAATCCATTAGGAGTGTGAAAAATTGAGCAGGTGGTTGAAGTTAAGTGTGGGGTTCCCGCACAAAGGACCATACCTGAGGGAAGTCTGAGTACCCGTGAGCTGCTAATTCTTCGGCCTTTGGCCTACCAGAGAGTCTCTTTTACCCTCTTATTATTTATAGTGTGTATTGAGGACATTGCACAATTTTAAGTGTGGGGTGAGGAGATTGTCTGGGTGATTTTTTGTGCTATCTTAACTTAGTGTAGTAGTTTTTGATTGCGAAAAAAAATCAAACAATTGGGCCTTTTCCCGACGATGGATCTCCTAGACAGTTTTCTTGAGGGATTTAAGTCGAAAGAAAAAATACAAAAAAATTTCTTTTGTAGGTAGTGTGGCAATTACCCCTTAGTTTTCTTTTGTGCCGCGGTTCTTTTTCAAGGGTTTTGTTTGAACCGGGTGTAGTTAGTTGTATTTTTTTAGGAGTAGGAGCCAGTGTGATGTGATTGGAATTGAAGTAATATCTCTTGACTTTGTTATGCCTTGAAAATAGTGAGTACTTTATTTGTGACGTTTAGGCTCAGTTTTTGACTCTTGTATAAGTACCTTAAATTATATGATCTTAACTTTGCTTAACTGCTTTGGCTAGAGTGTCGTGATGAGTCCAATCCTAAGTGAGTTATGTGCCATGTGTGTGAGGTTTGTGTGTTATTATGTGCATTGCATTTGATGTCTAGAACTTTCTCCGTGTGTTTGCAAAGCGAAATAGTAGTTTTGTTCAGTCTTGGAAGTGATATAGGCGTTTCTTTGTTGAGCCATATATATATATATTTTACCCGCCTAATTGTTATGTATCGTAGTTAACCCTTTAAGTTTGTAATCATATTTCTTTGGCAACCACATTACAAGTCTTACCCATTTGTTTAAATTAACCATCTATTTGAACCTTTTCACCTCTTATGAGCACTTGAATTGTAATGAACTTTGTAAAAGTTAAAGCGTGGGGTGGTTGGTTTGGCTTTTGAGTTGAACTAATGAAATAAGGAGAAAGGTGCACTATTTTGAAAAAGTAAGAGCCACTTGAATTGAAAATCAAAGAAAAACAATAGTTGTATTGTTGTGAAAAATATTGCCTTGATAGTGGTGACTCTTGATATAATTGTGCTTAAAGAAGAATGGAGTTAATATACATTGATGTGAAGGTGGAGTTATGGTTTGACATAAGTGTGGGGTTTTAAATGTTAAAGTGTATGTATTAAAGTACTTAGGGAGGTGTAGTCACTCTTATATCCAAATGTATCATACCCGACCCACAACCTACATTACAACCAATTAAAGTCCTACTTGATCTTAGACTGAATGAGCTCGATTTATAGAGCAGTACACTACGGGCAAGCCTATGGCGCATCTTTTGTGGCATATGAATGTTGTTTCTGAGAGTGACAGAATTCTTTATATCTTGAGTTCCTAATTGTTCTTAAATTTTATTGAGGATGAAACTGCTCTCTTTTGTTGTGTGAGGGCACTTGATTCATAAAGGAAAGGTAATGCTTGGCCTCTACGTTAGAGTAAGTGAGCGGGTTGTGAAAACTGCGTGGAGCTTGTTAGTCAAATCTTGAGATGATGATGTTACACTATTGTCCTTAGTGTATTTTAAATATTCTTGGTGTAATGTGTTAGGAGGATTGTTTAAAAATGTTGTGTCTATATAAAGCGTAGTTTGATTACTCGAGAACGAGCAATGATTTAAGTGTGGGGTGTTGATGGTAGTCTATAATTGCGTATTTTAGTCGCTCATCGCACTCTAATTTACTGTATTTTTATTGTGTTTGAGCTTTAATCGCTAGTGTTTTGCACTTATTATGTGTTTTATGCTTTGCAGGAGCGATTCTGAGTTATGTAGATGTTGTGGAACTAATTCGAGCTATGTGGAGCTTTGAAGTCTGAGTAAAAGCCCAAGAGATTAAGTCGGGATCGTGTTCGGGGGTCGAGGATCAATTCTGGATGTCAAAATTCAAGGAAGAAGCAACTGCTGAAGAAATGCACTAGTGCGAGGCAATGTGCAAGGCACTGTGCAAGGCACTGTGCAAGGCATTAATGCAAAGTTTTGTCAGAAATCTCCAAAGTTCAGAGACTAAATTTTTTGGTCTGACAGGAAAAAGCATTAGTGCGACATTCCCTGGGCGACGCACAATGCGACGCATGGAAAGCATTAGGTTTGCAAGTTTTCCTATTTCGACTAGGAAAGGGAGATTTCGTCTAGGTCTGACCTTACTTGATATAAATACGTGGAAAAACGTTATTTTCTGGACTTTTGACATACTTTAGACCTAAGAAGAGCACAAATCACGCTTTGGAGGAGGCTTCTAACTAGTTTTTCTTCTCTTCTCTTCTCTTCTTTTAATCTCATAATTTATTAGTTCTAGAGTTTTGGGTGCTACATGAACGTTGTAGTTTGAAACTTGAATTATTCTTATTATTTTATCATGTTGGTTTATTTATTCAATCTTGCGCTTAATTATTTGATTGCTTGATCACCAATTGAATACTATCTACGAATCTAGGATTGAACTAGGGAGAGGGAATTTTAGATTGCATATAAGATTGAGTAGAGCGAGATCTTGAACCTGATTAACGGGGAACAGATTTGCGGTTAGGATAGGGATATACCTAATCTCCTTGCTTGATTATTATACGGTAATTGTTAATGCGCTCTTGTTAATCCTAATTCCATAGGAATATAAGCGCTAGGTTAGCTTGAATATGCGAGTAGTACTTCGGGAGAAGGCTATGAGCAATATTAACCCTGTCAACCAATAAACCAGATAAATTAATTAGACAATTTAAGTGAAAAACTCAATGGGATTGTTAGTTAACCCATAGCTCTGGAATATTTTCTTCCATTGAATTCATCTCAAAGATTACCAACTTGTTTTTTTAATTTTTTAGTTTGCTACTCTAGATTAGTTGTAGTTAAATATTCATACTTTAGAAATAGCTTGAATAGATTAATTGTTTAGGTTTAATTTAGTTGATAGTTAATCACAAGTCCTTGAGGGTACGATATTTGAACTTACAATCCTATATTACTTGTATGATCACGCATACTTGTGTATGCGTTTGGGAGCAACACTGGATAAATGACGTAGTGACACGTGAAACTATAGATATGTGTGACGTGAGTCAGCAAACAGCTGGCACCTAGTGTACCATTTTATAGATAAATACTCTTTTTTGTATCTAGATGCATCCTAAAATAATACAATACGTTTTACTCCGGGAGAAACTATCATCTTTAGAAAGTTATTTATATTTGCTGCCCTCTATTGAGTGGCGTTGATGCCGTTACTTATGTCCTAAGGTGAACCAAACAGGAAGGCTATAATCTACTTATTCGATCCATTGCCATCTAACTTGTGTTTATCCCTAATTAGGTAGAAAAGTTATTGTAGTACATCAGTTAGTGACACGTTATCTGCAATTGCAGAGGCATAAAGGTCTCTAGTTGTATTAATGTCCTCTAAAACTAGACTTAGGTCTATTTAAGCCCGCCTAACGTATATAAGAAGAGAGCAGAAAATATAGATTAAAGGCGCAATACAAAGAAAATATAGATTAAAGGCACAATACAAGGTCTCTCAGAACCCATTTTTGGGAAACAAAGACAATTCGAGCTGGCCAATACCTTTTTGTTTTTTCTTTCTGGGACCTCCTATACCATTTGAGTTTGACACTTCAGATACAGAAAAAAAAGAACTAACCGTCGCCTGAGAGATTCGAACTCTCGCGGGGAAACCCCATGTACTTAGCAGGCACACGCCTTAACCACTCGGCCAAAGCGACAATGTGTTGTGCAGAATCTGTTGTTTTCTGTATTTATCTGTTATATGTCTATTGTCCATCAAAGAGCGTTCATTTCTGGAAAGTAGAAGGCCGAACGCGACAGCAAGTGCTCTAGCCGATAGCAGTGCATTAATCTTTTCGCAGTATTTAAATTTGGATTTTATTTCTCCCTTAATCTTCTTAAGCCGCTAATTGTTAGCAATTGATTTTATTTCTAAAAGGGCAATCAAAAACACGACTGAAGTAATTAATATATACAAGGTTCATTGCTGAGAGTTCCTTTTTTCCATCCTCTATCCTGAACCCATTGGACTCAACTAATTTAGATTAGCACGATACAGTCCATTAGAAGGGAAACATCTACTTATTAGAGATTTCTCCATTCCAAGGATTTTAAACCAAGATTTCTTAATAAGTGCGGAAACCTATCCATCCACCATACTTACAAACTAGGAGTTATTGTTCGAATTTCAAGAGTCAAATGAATTTTTTTTAATATTGATCTTTTCATATTCCTTTCGTTTGAAAAAGAATATCATAGTTTGACTTGACATAAACTTTAATAAACAATGAAAGACGTTTGAGATATTTGGTTTTAAATAAGCCATAACATTTGTGTGACTATAAAACTTTTGAAATTTGTAATATAAAATGTGTCATAACATTTGTGTGGTTATAAGTGCTTCATATTAAAAAAATATTGAAAGGTGCCAATCTTTTTTAAACAGAATAATAAGGAACTAGTGTCAATATTTTTGAAACGGAGGGGGTATGTCTTTTAAATATTTGAAATTGTGAATTATTGTGATTTATTCTACTTTTAATTGTAACGACCCGACTGATCGTTTTGAGCTTTAGCATTCCATTCGGTGGTTTAAGACTTTGAATAATTTTATATTATGTATTGTGACTACATATATGGTTGGTTTCTGTTTTCGAGCGGTTCAGGATTGATTTGGAAGAATGATTCTCATTTTAGAAGTTTTAAGTTGTAAAAGTTGACCAAGATTTGACTTTTGGGTAAACGGACTCGGAATCGAATTTTGATTATTTCGATAGGTTCGTATGATGATTTTGGAGTTGTACGTATATTCGGATTTGGTTTTGGAGGTATCCGACCGGGTGACAGTAGCACACTACCCCATAGTCAAAATACAACCAAACGACATTTAGTAAGCGTTTGGACATAAAAATTGTAAAATTCAAAAAAATGGTGAAAACGTTTTTCAAGTGAAAATAGTATATGAAATTTAGAGTTGTGTTTGGACATAAATTTCAGTTTGGGTTATTTTTGAAGTTTTGTGAGTGATTTGAGTGAAAATTTTGAAAAACAGTTTTCTGGAGTTTTTCAAATTTTCGAAAGTTTTCAAAATATATCTTCAAGTAAAAATTAAAAGTTTCATGAACAAACACTGATTTCGAAAAAAAATAAATTTGTTTTGAAAAAAACTTCCATCAAATTTTATGTCCAAACGGGCTCTTACAGTTTACTTCTTGTGTGGTTCCTTGGTTTCCACAACTTTTAGAATCTGCTATCTTGGACCCCATCTCTTTCACTTTTCCAAAACAAAACCCCTCATGCCAATCAATATCGCTGCTACTTGAACCCTCAATCGTCCTTCATATTGTGCTAATCTAATCAAATGGCTTCTTTGTCCAGATTTATTGTAAAAGATTGTAAATTGCAGTCTTCAGACGCACTTCACAGACCAAGTTAGGGGTTTTCTGCTCGAAGGACATCCACCCATTTTAGTATGTTCCACATTTCTTTTCTTACTTCTTTAGTGTTCTGTTCATTAGTTTGATTTATTTAGTTGCAATTTTGGTACTGTTGATTAATGATACGATTGTTTAGGAATGATCATTGGCTAGTAGTTGATTTTGGGAATTTACTTGAAACTTTCTTTTATTAAGCCTAATAGTTATATTGAATGTCCATTTTAAGGTATAAGGAGTGGACTTAGTGGACATGAGAGTGGAAGATGTAATTTGTTCTTAAATAAGAATCAAATTTCAGATGTTGCTTTCCCAGTTCAATCCTCATTTATTGGGATCACTTCACTGTGGAATTCAAAAATATCTTGCACGGCAGCTACAAATGTGTCAATACGAAAGAAATAATTGAGACTTTGACCACTATTTTTCCTCTCTGGGTTATATTAGGTACAATCCTTGGCATTTATAAACCTGTCGTGGTCACTTGGTTGGAAACATACCTGTTCACTCTTGGTTTGGGATTTCTAATGCTTTTGATGGTTTGACACTAACATTTGAGGACTTCCGACGATGCTTAAGGAACCCATGGACTGTTGGTGTTGGATTTCTGGCTCAGTACTTCATCAAAGCACATTTAGGCTTTGCAATAGCAATGATTTGAGCCGTGTGGAGGCGAATTTTAGGGAAAAAGCTATTTTCAAGGGTTGAGTTGGCCTAGTTGAGGTAAGTATCTTGCGTAACTTTGTGTGGGGGAACTACCCCTTAGAATTTGAGTCATTTGTGGTAATTGTGTCATGTGAAGGCCGTGTACGCGAGGTGACGTGTACGTGCTCGGGCGTATTTATGGAAATTTGACCGTTTAGGGCTCTTAGGTTCTTACATTCATTAGATATGAAGTTGTTTGTCATGTTAAATCCTTCATTTACTAAATTCACCCTTACGTGTCTTAATTGGAATTAATTGCTTCATGTTCTACCCTTATTGCCGATTAAACTCTTATGTGCCTTAACTGAAGTTGTTTCCTCTTTTATCGTCATCCTATCCTTTCCGTAATTGCTTAACCTTAATTGAAATCATTATTATCTTTCCGTAATTGTTTAACCTTAATTGAAGTCATTATTATCTCTTCCGTAATTGCTTAACCTTAATTGAAGTCATTATTATCTCTTCCGTAATTGCTTAGCCTTAATGGAAGTTTGTTATCCCTTTCATTGTTGACATATTCTTATTTGAGGTCATTGAATTATGCTATTTCTCTTGTTGTCGAATTGTACTTTAGTGGAATAATTGTTACACATTACCTCTCCTTTGTTGAACTATTCTTGTTGAGACTATTATTTCAATATTGTGTCTTTCTTTGTGAGTTCATTCTTCCGTTTCTTTGTGTGAAAGCGGTTTCCTCTCTCTCTCTCTCTCTAAAACATCAGAATTTTTGCTCAAAAATGATCCTTTGCGTGTATTTAACGAAGTTGGGTCGGGTTGTAAAAACCCAAAAATGAAGCTCTGGAACAGGGTCTGCTATCGCATATACGATCGCATAATCGATATGCGGACCGCATATCGGTCGCATAATTGGTGTCCAAAACCGGCAAAAATTTGTCTGTGTCTGCGGTCACTATACGGCTTGCAGACCTGTTCTGCGATCGCATAGTGAACCGCAGAATAGTTCTGCGGTCGCATAGTCGACCGCAGAATGGCATCCAAACTGACCCTCTCCTACCTCACTACTGCGGCCATTATGCGGCCCATAAAGTGATTCTGCGGTCGCATAATGGACTGCAGAAACGCATTTTGCTGCCAAAATTTTTCCTTTAATTTCCAGTGCATTGTTCAACCCAAAAAGTCTGAGCCGCGCAAACACGTAAGCCTAGTTCGGCACCATGAAATATTATTTTTTTCCTTTGTAAAATTTTACGGGGCCTTACAAATCGAGAAAGCACCACTAGCAAGAAGATTGGCCAGCTAACCTTGAAGAACATTAAATTATTGGTCCCTCTTTTCTAGCTGACCTTGAAGGCTATCAAATTGTTTATCTCTCTTTTCTTCTCTAGCCTTTGTCTCTTCAAGCTCTGCTGACAGCTTTGCGATCTTATTCTCCATAGCTGAGAGAGTCGACCTATCAAGTGCCTCGCCCTGGGCGGAAGTCCCTATACCTTTCAACCGCTTTCACACAAGTTTTACCCAAGGTTGTTCCTACTAGTTGTGACTTGTCTTCTTTTTTTCGGTTTCACCGGATTTGGATTGTGCTCAGCTTACTCTACAGTGTTATTACCTGGTGTGTCTCGTTGCTATCTGTTACTTTTAATCCCTTTTATAAATGTTGTATTATTATTGTCATCATACCTAGCCTTATACTGATATTGTTCTCCGCTAGTTCTACATGTATACTTGTTCAGATTGTTTAGTCTAGTGGGTGTCTTGATTGTCCCTCGTTACTACTCACTGAGGTTAGTCTTTATACTTACTGGGTACTGTTGTGGTGTACTTATACTACACTTCTGCACATTTTTGTGCAGATCTCAGGTGCCTCGGCTATTGTTTATTATTAGCTAGCTGGTCGAGCATTGCTGTGGAGACTCAAGGTAAACCTGTCACATTCGCAGGCCTCAGAGTCACCTTATGATATTGTACTTTTACCGTTTAATTTCTATTCCGAACAATTATATTTAGGGATTCTTCTAGTAAACTCAGTAGAGCTTATGACTTGTACTATCGGTTTTTGGAATTGTAAGTTGTGTATAAAGATTTCTATTTCATATTTATCATTGATGGTTGAATTCTTCTATTAATTTAGTAAGTGTTAAGCTTACCTAGTCTTAGAGATTAGGTGCCGTCACGACATCCTACAGAGGGAAATTGGGGGCGTGACATTAATAATTTTCAAATATGTAAATTTCTTTTAAAAAACTTACAAATTATATTCCGAATTCACGGTTAAAGTTAGGAAATTTTACTCTTGATATCAACATATGCCACATAAATGGGAACGGAAGGAGTAATAGTTAGGTTTATGCCTGTACTTGTCATCTTTGACGTCAAGGATTGAGTCTCATACGAATCATTCCCTTCCCGATTGTCCAAACGAGTGTTACAAAGAAGAATCTCATTTTCACATGATAAGACTCAATGGAGTAATAAGATAAGATCGGTATTACATTACCAAACCGTGATTCCACTACTCCACTTTTATTTGTTGGCTTGTTGTAGTATTAGCAGCAGTAGCATGGGGACCAGCAGGTTTTTGTAAAACAAGAAATACAGTTTAACTTTGGAAACCTAGGATAACAAGTACATGCGGTACAAGAGCAACTCAAACAGGAAGGACATTTTAAGTTATAACAACTGCATTTGCATATGGAATTGCTGCAGCCCTGGAAACATGGACAGGAGCAACATCGACACTTCGGCATTGAACAACTGATAGATGAGCAGCAGTTACACAAATTACAGTTACAGCAGTTTGGCATCTTCAAACAGCAGCAAATCCGTGAGAGGTTAAAACATGATGAAGCTCTGCAATACCAGGCAAACTCGATTGTTAGTCCACTACTAGAAAACTGCAAAAATTCGTCCAAGTAAACCGACCGAAATCAGTCGGAAATATAGGAAAATCGACTGATTTTAATTCGTCGAAAAAATAGTGGTCGCTAACGTGTGGCGACCGAAGACGGTCACAATTTCTTACCGAAGTCGGTGTTAGGTGTTGTCCAGGTTTTCTTACCATATTTAGTTTTCCTATCTCTTGAAGGAAAGGGCAACATGTTTACCGTAATTGGGTTTTACTTCTTGTAGAAGAAAATTATAAATCTCACATATTTGGCTAGTCCCTTTTCTTGTAGGAAAATGTTTGGACTTTTATAAATTGAGGATCCTTCCTTCTCATTCAGGAGCATCTACAATGTAGCCATATGGGGTTTGAGAGTCGTGTTAAGGGGGAGAACTTTACGGGACAAGTGCTAGTGTGTCACTTGTGTTTGCCTCTTCGTGAGGTTGTTCTCTCGATATTTTGTACTCTCTTTTTATATAGTGGATTGCTCATCTTCGTCGTGGATGTAGGTCAAATTAACCGAACCATGTTAAATATTTGTATCTTTTTTGGTATATTTCTCTTTTATTGTACGATTTATCCTCATTCAAGATTTGCATTGCTAGCTTCCACATGACACCTAGTGATCGATTTCGGTCGAAAATATAATTATTTGATAATTTTACATTTTTTTTAAATTTTAACACACCGACCGAAATCGGTCGGAATCATTAAAAAATAAATAATAAAAAAAATACTATTTCCGACCGACTTCGGTCGGTAATTTCAAATTTTACAGATTGCACATTGAAATTACCGACCGAAGTCGGCCGAAAATTATGATTTTCTGGACTTTTAATATGAGCATTCCGACCGAAATCGGTCGGAAGTCGGTCGGTTTTCTGGGTAAAAATCTGACAGAATATGGTTACTTTTAAGCTACACCACATACCAATTACAACCAATAATTATTCTATAATGGCAGCATTATATTGCTTTCATTCGACCACAATTAACCAACAACAATCGCAATTAACCAACAACAACCACAATTAACCAACGCCTACCACAACAACAACGCTAATAGCAACCACAACAACAACAATAAAAATGTTCAATAATAAAATAATATCAACAATATAATCATCATTCAAAACTATTCCAACTAAATATTCACAAGTTCAAGACTTTGCTTAGCAATATACACCATTCAAGGAGTATTTTGTGCTGTATCATCTCCATCTTCACTACTAGAAGCTTCATAGTCGGCATGGTTTGAAGGATCACGATGAGAAGGATTAGCATCTGGGAAAGACTCACGAGACCGAGGAATCATGTCACGCCCCAAAACCGAGGAGCGTGACCGGCGCTTAACCGAGTTAACCCGGCCGAGCAAGCTTATTAGATTTCCTTCTACCCAAACTCATTCATGAATAAAGAGAATATATATCTTCGTTAATCAAATAATAAAGTGATCATGTCTGCAATACTAAGTTTTTACGATTAGTTACTTCATTTAAAGTCTCAATTTCACACCCATTTTTCATAATCTGAAGTGGAAATAGTAATTCAAACACAACACAACGAGTTTGACTTCCCCAACACCAATATACAACCCACACTATGTCTACGGAGCCTCTATAGAAAAAGAATAGTACAATGATAATGCCGGCAACAAGGCCCCGACTATACCTCAAACAGAATACACGAAGTACAAAAGATTCATGACCCCGGGATGAAGTGGGGCTCACCAAGTCAGTTGGGAAGAAGGTGTACTGCTATCACTGATCAATATCTCCTACTGTGGAACCACCTGCATCCATTTAAAGATGCAGCGCCCCTGAAAAGAGGGACATTAGTACTGTCGAATAGCACTAGTATGTATAACTAAACACCTTCTCAATAGAACAAATAATATTACAAGGAGGAATAATCATAAAATCAATGAAAGTCTCGAACAATACCAAAACATCAAGTTTTACGTAAATTCCCATATTTTCAGATTAGTGATTCTTAGCACCGATATACAATTGTTCACACTCCCATTGTTCACAATACCAATACCACCGTACTGTTAGCACGAAGTCCGATCACGACCTGATCGGCTAGGCTATCTCTTTAGAGATATCAACCACAATCACTCTCAATATCAATACCCCCATACCTTTAACACGGAGTCCGATCATGACCCGATCGTCTAGGCTATCTCATTAGAGACATCAACCACAACTACAAATTCAATTACAATTTCTAGCACAATCACCACCATGTGTGCGGCATGGTGTCCGATTACGACCCGATCGGCCAGGCTGTCTTATTCGAGACATCAACCTTTTTATATCAATTATCGCATTTCATACTTCTTTCTCATCTTTTCATTTCGTTGGCACTATTGATCACAATTATAAAACCACTCTTGGCACGTTGGCCGTATTTAGTATTTCATGCTCAAATTTTTCACTTTCAAACATCAACATCATTATCACCAATAACAACAACTAAAATCATAGTGTGTAGTACGCATGTGAGCAATTAAGAGTCTAAGGCACATAGAGATATTTCACAAAAGTTGGCATAATAGCTTTCGTTTGAACTTGACTTGAAATCGAAACATTATTAATGCACAACCCATACTTGAACACATCCTCAATTGATAACATAACATGAATAAAGCATATAGGATACTTATTGAACATATATCTTTCAACACAAACTTACTCGGAATAGGCAATTTTCTAATGAACCACTGAGGTCTTACATAAATTACGTGAATATCGTGGGATTTAATTCTAAGAGAAGATATTAGCCAACATACCTCAATCGAGCTTCCTTAAACTCTAAAATATTCCGGAATTCTTAGCAACTTCAATATATTATAGAAATATAATAAATTAAACTAAAATTAGGAAGATGCTCATGGTTCTAGCTCATTTGAGCATTTTATCAAACACTAGGTGTGCATTAAGGTTTCAAGGTCCTTTTATGGAGGATTCCATCATCCCACAACCAAATCTTTATCATTTTTAGCTCAATAATCTTCTTACACCCTTTGATAACACATGCATGCAAGATGAACAACTCTCATGCCCAAAATTTATCTTACTAATTACCCAATTCTAGATAAAATTAGAAATTGAGGGTTTGAGTGTAGAATCTTACATTTAGGATAAAGACCTTGTGGGTTATCCTTGTTAATCTTCCAAGATTTGAGTAAAGATTGATGAAAATTAGCCTAGGGTTTCCTATCTCTCTCTCTCTCTAAAACATCAGAATTTTTGCTCAAAAATGATCCTTTGCGTGTATTTAACGAAGTTGGGTCGGGTTGTAAAAATCCAAAAATGAAGCTCTGGAACAGGGTCTGCTATCGCATATACGATCGCATAATCGATATGCGGACCGCATATCGGTCGCATAATTGGTGTCCAAAACCGGCAAAAATTTGTCTGTGTCTGCGGTCACTATACGGCTTGCAGACCTGTTCTGCGATCGCATAGTGAACAGCAGAATAGTTCTGCGGTCGCATAGTCGACCGCAGAATGGCATCCAAACTGACCCTCTCCTACCTCACTATTGCGGCCATTATGCGGCCCGTAGAGTGATTCTGCGGTCGCATAATGGACTGCAGAAACGCATTTTGCTGCCAAAATTTTTCCTTTGTAAACACGTAAGCCTAGTTCGGCACCATGAAATATTATTTTTTTCCTTTGTAAAATTTTACGGGGCCTTACAAATCGAGAAAGCACCACTAGCAAGAAGATTGGCCAGCTAACCTTGAAGAACATTAAATTGTTGGTCCCTCTTTTCTAGCTGACCTTGAAGGCTATCAAATTGTTTATCTCTCTTTTCTTCTCTAGCCTTTGTCTCTTCAAGCTCTGCTGACAGCTTTGCGATCTTATTCTCCATAGCTGAGAGAGTCGACCTATCAAGTGCCTCGCCCTGGGCGGAAGTCCCTATACCTTGCAATCCAGCCCTGTAGTGCCGAAGTGATCTCTCTGGAAGGCCGTATGTTATCCCCTTTTTAGGACCACCCACAACATCCAACCATATCTTCTGTGCTTCTTTGTCTGAAATGGAATGTCGCTCGCCTTGGTCATTCGGTGGCAAGTTCTGACTGTACTCATCGATGCGTACAACCTCTTTAATCTAGGAATAAGAGGTAAATAATGAATCGACTTCACAACAACCTTTTTCTTGCTGGAAACCCACTTAAAACGAGTTTTTTCACAAAATTTACAACTTTCTAAATATGCATCACCCTTATAATACAACATGAAACCATCTTTACGACAATCGATTCTCATAGACGAGAGTCCTAGCTTAGAAATCAATTTTTTAGCCTTATAGAAATTTTCAGGTATGTTGAAAGTTGGGTCAACTAGTTCACTCATAAGGCCAATGAAAGAATTCATTTCCGCTTGAGAAATATTGGTATCAGATTTGATACTTAATAATCTGACCGCAACAGACAACTGAGAGTGCATACTCCCTTCATTTAGTGGACGACTAACGGCCTCTAACTATTCATAAAAATATTTTGCCTCTTTGTTAGGAATTTGTTTAACACTTTCATGGGGTTCAAACTCGAAGTGCATCCCAAAAGCATCCGCAACCATTTCATAGTATCTAGGATGTTGAACGCTATTCTCCATCGACCTACTACTTTCACCAACAACTACGTTATGAAATACACCATCACTGCCATCAACCTCTCCATGACTAGTCCACACAAAATAATTATCCATAAATTCCTTTCTGTAAAGATGAGTCGTAACATCCTCTAAACCCAAAAAATTCAAATACTTGCACTTCGTACAAGGATACTTAATCATCCCTCCAATCCGAAACGGTTCACGTGACATTGCATGACTAATAAATTTAACCCTTCTATAAATTCCTCCCTAAAGAATCGACGATTAGGATAATTCCTATTATACATCCAACTACGATATTCCATCTACACAAAGAACAAATAAATTATATGTTATATTAATTGAATATTCAAATTAATTTATAGAATTAAGTTACATAATAAACTTTAGTTATAAAGTAGTTAATTTATATAATTTGAGTGCATATTAATTTGAATACAATATTGTTTTATCCCTAGCATTAAACATAATTAGACTCACTAGAATAATGAATTAGTTAAGCCATTCAATTAGACTAACTCACTTACTATTAATCATAATTAATAAATCCTAAATTATAATTTAATAAGACCTAAATCATAATTTAATAAACTCTATCATAATCATGATCAATAAAATTGAAAAAAAATAATTAGCTAAGCAAATCATAATCATAACCTTCTAACATAATATCTTCTAACTTAGCTAAGCCAAGTACCTTATATGATATTATAAACAAAATCAATAAGAGTAAATGATCACGCCCAACTATGCCTTGTAAAAAGGACTAAACGGTCGCTGCAAATATAACCCGGTTCAAGTCCGGAGTCGAATCCCACAGGGAACTAACCTATTTACTACAACTTTAAATAATGCTAATGATAAGCTCAGACAACTTCCGGATGCAAGAATTTTATGAATAATCAGTGGAATTTATTTAGCTAAGGAAAAATGACAATAAAATTAGCAATAATCAAGACTAAAGTTGAATTCAAGGGTAAAAGGATCTAGGGCTATTGATTTCCTCAATTGCCGGATTAATTCTTAACTCTTGTGCTATAATCTCGCCGTAATACTCTATGAGGATTATGAGTTCCGGGCTACCGTAATTATCTCTCGATCAATTACGATAATTTACTAGAAGCATTCTCTCGAACTACTTTAGTTAACAATTTATGTAACTCATAATTATCCCACCAAAGCTTCGTTATTTCTAACCCCATTTTTAAATTCAAGTAATTAATCTCTTAACTTACCCAAAAGTAGTGTTGTTCAACAACAATCTAACCAAGTGTTCTTTCTCAAGCAACACAAGGTAACTAGACATGATTAATCAAGGGCCCTTTGAATTAACCACAATACAATACGTAGTTGAACAATCATAGAACAAACACGGCTCAATTATAACAAAATAGAGTCAAGACTTCATCCAACAATTGGTTCCATCAACCCTAGATAATAGATTTAGCTACTCATACTAATGGAAAATAAATCACTAAAATAATTCATAATCAACAAATAGAAGTATGAAGAAGAAGATGAAAACTCTTAGGAAATTATCCGTCTTCTCTCCCTTGTTCTTGCCTCTAAAATCTTCTAAAACCAGCTATATCTGACTTCTGGGCGAGTTTAGGCTTCATATAGGTTTAGGTTAGTCGCCTAAGAAATTACATAATTAACCCTGCGTGTTTGGCTTTCGTCCGCCCGTCCGCGAATTCGACCACGGATCCGGCCGCGAATTTCCACTGCCTCACTACCTTGAGTTCGCGGGCCAATTCGCGGCCCACTTCGCAGCCGCGCACCTGGAGGGGACGTCTCACTTGCTTTTCTCTCTCCTTTTCGACTGGGCTAACCTTCGATTGGCCTTTCACACTCCATGTTGACTCCAAAACACTCGTTAGCTCCCTCCTAGCTCCCTCTTGCAAAGCATCAAATTCTTAATTAGAGCATTTTGTTATCTTTTAGCATTCAAATATCAATAAAGTGCAGCTAAATTAGAGTGTAAATAGTGTCTAAATTGCATAAATATAGCCTACTATCAACACCCCACACTTAAACCATTGCTCGTCCCCGAGCATTCAAACCACACTCTAAGAGGCCTAACTTCACTTAGCGACTTCCCTACTCGTCACACCAAGAATATTTCACATAAATTGAGGACATTAGTGCAACATCTACACCTCAAGAGTTGACTCCCTCTAGCCACGCAATGTTCGTAACCGGCTTACTTACTCTAATTCATAGGTCCAGACTTACCTCTCCTTCATGAATCAAGTGCCTGCTCACAACAAAAGAGACTCATTTCACAATCAGTAAAATTCACACACACTGAGGAACTTTAAAGGAACAGAATTCACTCACTCTCAGAAATGACATTCTTGTGCCACAGAAAACGCACCATAGGCTTGCCCGTAGTGTACAACTCTACTAATTGAGCTCACTCAGTCTAGGATCAAGTAGGACTTTATTTGGATGTAATGTAGGCTACAGGTTGGGTATGATATATTTGGATATAATAGTGACTGCACCTCCCTAAGCACTTTAATACATTTATTTTACAATCAAGTCCACACCTATGTTAAACCAATATTTTCATCTTTAACACCACATATACCACCCCACACTTTTTCTTTGAGCACAATCAGCTTAAAAGCCACCAAATAATTATTACCAATCAACATGATACACTATTAACAATGTTCTTCTTCTTTTTTTTCTTTCACAAGTGGCTTTTCCAACAAGATATACCTTTCTCCTTATTTCCCTAGTTCCACTCAAAAGCTCCACCAACTACCCCACACTTTATCCTTTGTAAATTCATAGTATTTCAAGTGCTTACGAGAGGTAAAGAGTTCAAAAAGATGGTTAATTCAAGTAAGGGATAGGGCTTCTAATGTGGTTGGCAAGGAAACAGGATTACAGGCTCAACGGGGTTAACTATGATACATACCAAATAGGTGGGTGGAGTATGTATATATATGGTTCAACAAAAACATTCCTATATCACTTCCCAGACTAAACAAGACTACCATTTCGCTTTGCAGACACACGGGGCAAGTTCTAGGCATTAAATGTCGTGCACAGAATATAACAAGTCTCGCACACACATGGCACATGACTCATTCCAGATTAGATCATCAAACACTCAGATCAGGGTACTTAAGCCAAATTAAGAACATACATTTTAAGGCCTTCTTACAAGAGTCAACAAATGAGCCTAAGCGTCACACTAAAGTAACCGCTATATTCAAGGCATTACGAAATTAAGGGATCCTATTCTAATTGTGCCCATAGCACATAAGTTCCTAACTAAAAATAAAAAACTAACTACACCCGGTTCAAACAAAACCCTTGAAAAAGAACCGTGGTTTAAAGAAAAACCAAGGGGGAATTGATACACTACTACAAAAGAAAGTCTTTGTTTTTCGATTGACTTTAGTCCTTCAAGAAACCCGTCGAATGATATCCATCGCCGGGCCAAGTCAAAATTGATTTATACAAATAAACTACGAAACTATCTACATACAACATACAACAAAGTATCCCCCACCCCACACTTAAAAAGATGGTATGTCCCCATGTCATACAAAGTAAAGTAATGCAGGGTAAAGAAACTTCCCTGGTGGATCAGTCTTGATCGGAGACAGTGCCAGGGTCGAGATGACATGCTCTCCCCAGCGCACGTAGCCAGCCCATGATTGTCTTTTCTGACTTCGCATTTTGGGTGGCCAAAGTATCAAATCTAGCCCCTAACTCCATGATGGAAGTGCACAGTCCTGCCATGTCTTGTTCTAAGGCTGTCATCCGTGTACTCCGAATGAACTGGGACGGTCCTTCAGCCACTGCAACTTGTTCCTGTGGGGGTGAGGCAGGTTCAACCTCCTCCTGCCCTTCATCGCCCTCTTCCGACACATTAGAATTTTCATTATGAGTTGCCCCTGGTGCCACCGGGTCTTTCTCGATGGTCACTTTGTCTGTCCGGAACTTTGCTTCTTTCTTTACCATGCCATCCGCATTTGGGTTCTCAGGTACCCTTGCTGCCCGGCACAATCTAGTGATCAAAGAGGGGTAAAAAGAACCCATACCTCTTCTGTGGTGAACGGACGAACATCTCAGACTGAATAACCTTGGCCACATCAAAGTCGTGGCCATTCACGAAGCACCAGATCAAGGCAGCTCTTGGACCATTTATCTCCGTGGTGTTATGGGACGGCAACACGCGATTGTTGATGATGTACAACTAGCACTTTCCTTCAAAAGTGAGTGAGGCAGAGTGTAGCTTCAATCCCGGCACAACCCACACTACCTCTTTTTCTGGTGCATAGATAGTTCTGAAAAACATGTTCCATATGATGTGTTCTCTCTTGTAAGTATCATAGAAATCCTCCTCCCCATTGAATTCAGGCAATTGATACACTCTCCTGATGGCTTCTATCGAAGCATCCACCCTCGTGTGTCGCACAATGCATATTCTATCCTCATGTTCGGGGCAGTTAGCATAGAACTCCCGGACAAGCATCAAGTTACCCTCCTCCGGCTCTTTGAAAAAGCTGTCCAATCTGCGCCTGATCAACTTCCGATACATATTAGGGCACTCATCCTGGAGGGACGCCCTTTCAATACCCCTTTCCGATACAGGTCATTTAGTGGCCTTCAAACTGAAATGGTCTTGGGCAGCTCTGGAGACAAACCTGGTACGATCAAACTGAGTTGCACTGGCCGGTGCCCGTCCCCGAGATGAGCCTCCATGACCACTTGATGAGGCCCCGGTAGCGCGTCTCTTCTTTGAAGGTTGCATGTTACCTACACAATAAATACTACTATGAGTGGAGAGCGGAATATGTGACCCAATGGCGGTTACTCAGACTTCACTCGCACAATTGGTCACAATTTATATTCAACACTCATTAAGGCAAATCAACAAATAAGTAGTGTGCATATGTCCCCCCAAGTCACCCAAAGACCCAATTAGACTACCATTCCTGACAAACCCAACAATGGCTTCCCCCAAATCAACCAATTCAAATAGCCTCCATATACCATATATAAATCACAATCCAAATCCCAGACAAAAGCACCTACGATTTTACTACCCTATACATATAATAGCAAGGGAAAAGATTGAAAAAAAATCACTGAAAAGAAAAAAAAGAAAAATACTAAGAAAGAGGAATAAAATCATGTACTTACTTGGAGATCTTGAGAAGAACGGAGGTTGGAGATTGGTTGAGTGGAGAAGAGAAGGAAGGAGAAGAGTCTTGTGTTGAAAGGAAAACATGGCGGAAGGGAGGGAGGGCGTTTTAGTTGTAGGGGGAAGGAGAAGGGTTTGGGGACTTGAAGTTAGGAAGGAAAGAAGAG
Source organism: Nicotiana otophora (assembly GCA_000715115.1). NCBI lineage: Eukaryota > Viridiplantae > Streptophyta > Magnoliopsida > Solanales > Solanaceae > Nicotiana > Nicotiana otophora. The sequence goes on from AWOL01S0017432.1 coordinate 226,180, forward strand.
AAGTGGGGGAAGTGGGAAGGGAAGTGGGGGTGGTGGGCGTTTAAGTTAGGGAAAATAAAAAACAAATTTGACTAAAAATTTAAAAAAACTTACCTGGACACGCCCCATATCCGCGGTCCAATTTGCGGACGCAAATTCTGGGCAGAGGGGGACCAAAGATCCGCACCCTAATCCGCGGTCCAATCCGCAGTTGCGGATGGGGGACAGAACACAGGCCAAAATCTGCGGCCATATCCGCGGTCCAATTCGCGACCGCGGATTTCCGTCTCTAGCCAATTTTTGTCTTTGCCGCATTTTTACCTATTCTCGGGTTAATTTCGACCCCCGAATCCTTCCAATGCGTATAAACTTTGCCCTGCACACTAGTAGATTGGTCAAAGTCGTTCAAAATCAATTACAACAACCAAAGTAAGAAAATAATGGGTTGCCCCCCAAAAAGCGCCTAAGTTAACGTCGCTGCACGACGATTTACAACAAACCATGGGTTGCCTCCCAGGAAGCGCCTGATTTAACGTCACGACACGATGCAAGATTTCATTATCACTCCTCGTTCGCGTACTGGGGCTCTTCCAAAGTTATCACCACTCTATCCCCTTTCTCTCCGACCATTCTAAGGTAATGTTTCAACCGTTGCCCATTTACCGTGAACTTGTTTGTCCCATCTTTGGATTCAATCTCTACTGCTCCACTTGAGAACACTTGCACCACTCTAAAGGGTCCTGACCATTAGGACTTCAACTTACCCGGAAACAATCTCAATCTTGAGTCGTATAACAACACTAGATCTCCGGACTTGAAGTTCCAATCTAAGATATGCTTATCATGGATCATTTTCATCTTTTCTTTGTATAATCTAGCATTCTCAAATGCATGGAACCTGAATTCCTCGAGCTCATATAACTCAGTGACTCTGCTGGTGCCTGTGGTCTCTATATCCAGATTCAACTGCCGTAGTGCCCAAAGTGCTTTATGTTTGAGCTCTACCGGAAGGTGGCATGCCTTTCCAAACACCAACTTGTACGATGACATACCAATTGGAGTTTTGAATGCTGTGCGGTACGCCCATAATGCATCATCCAGCTTCTTCGCCCAATCAGTCCTTGTTGCATTCACTGTCTTTGTCAGGACACTTTTAATTTCTCTATTGGACACTTTAACTTGCCCTCTCGTCTGTGGGTGGTACGGTTTGGCTACTTTGTGGCAAACTCCATACTTTTCCAACAGACGTGCGAATGCTCTATTGCAAAAATGGGTTCCATCATCACTGATTATAGCTCTCGGGGTGCCAAAATGTGTGAAGATATTTTTCTTTAGGAAACTTGTTTCCCCTTTTGCATCATTGGTTGGGAGAGACACCGCTTCGACCCACTTGGAGACATAGTCAACCGCTACCAATATATATATTTGTTACCATACGAGTTGACGAACGGCCCCATAAAGTCTATCCCCCACATGTCAAAAACCTCCACCTCTTGAATTGTGGTCATCGGCATCTCGTGATGGCGAGGTATGTTGCCTGTCCTTTGGCATTCATCGTAACTTTTGACCCAAGCATGGGCATCTTTGAACAGGGTAGGCCAATACAATCCCGATTCCAACACTTTTTCTGCTGTCCGAATTCCTCCAAAGTGTCCACCATATGGTGAAGCATGACAAGCCTGCAAAACAGAAGGTTGATCTTTCTCGGGGATACACCTCCGGATCATGTTATCTATGTATATTTTAAACAATAGAGGTTCATCCCAATAATAGGCTCGACAATCGCGGAAGAACTTTTTCTTTTGAATTGAGGAGAGTTCATAAGGTGCAATATCGCTTGCTAAATAGTTAGCAATATCAACATACCATGGCGTCTCCTTCATTGTCACAACAAGTAACTGTTCATCTGGGAACGTCTCTGTTATGTCTTCAACCTCCATTCTCTTTTCAGCTCATTTCAATCTTGAGAGGTGGTCTGCCACTTGATTGTCCGTCCCCTTTCTGTCACGGATTTCCAGATCGAATTCTTGTAGCAAAAGAACCCAGCGAATCAAGCGTGGCTTTGACTCCTTTTTTGCTATCAAGTATAATTGCTGCATGGTCAGTATAAACAATAACGTTTGAACCAATTAAGTATGACCTGAATTTGTCAAAGCCAAACACTACAGCCAACATTTTCTTTTCCGTTACAGTGTAATTGAGCTATGCACTGCTGAGCGTCCTGCTTGCATAGTAAATCGGGTGCAACATCTTGTCTTTGCGTTGCCCTAAGACTGCTCCTATAGCATAATCATTGGCGTCACATATGAGCTCGAACAGTTGCTCCCAGTTGGGTGCAACTATGATGGGTGCAGTCACCAATCTCTTCTTCAGCTCCTCAAAAACCAACCTGCAATCATTAGAAAACACAAAGGGCTGATCCTTTTCAAGCAGCTTACATAAGGGGTTAGAAATTTTGAAAAACTCTTTAATGAATCGCCTATGAACCCGGCGTGCCCAAGGAAACTTCTCACTGCCTTTACCTAAGTGGGCGGTGGCAGCTTCTCAATCATATCAACCTTGGCATGGTCGACTTCAATGCCCTTGCTGGACACTCGATGCCCCAACACTATTCCTTCTTGTACCATAAAATCGTACTTTTCCCAATTCAGCACCAGATTTGTCTCCACACATCTTTTGAGCACTCTTCTTAAGTTGTGAAGACAATCTTCAAATGAATCCCCCACCACAGAGAAATCATCCCTAAACACCTCCATATTATCCTCCATCATGTCAGTGAAAATGACTAACATGCACCGCTGGAATGTAGCCGGTGCATTGCAATGTCCAAAGGGCATTCTCCGAAAGGCAAAGATGCCATATGGACAAGGGAAGGGTGTTTTCTCTCTATATTATGGGGCTATTGAGATCTGGTTATACCCCGAGTATCCATCCAAGAAATAGAAGTGGGACTGCCCAACTAACCTGTCCAACATTTAGTCAATGAAAGGCAATGGGAAATGGTCTTTTCGAGTGCTCAGTTTCTGATAGTCCATGAAAATCTGCCACCCCGTGACTGTATGAGTCGAGATCAACTCGTTATTCTTATTTTGTACGACCGTCATTCCTCCCCTTTTCGGCACACATTGGACAAGACTGACCTAGTTGCTGTCAGATATGGGGAAGATGATACCCACATCCAACCACTTGATCACTTCCTTCTTTACTACTTCCTTCATATTCAGTTTCAGCCGTCGTTAATGTTCCCTGAAAGATTTGTGCCCCTCTTCCAGAAGAATCTTGTGCATGCAAACGGCTGGGCTGATACCCTTTATGTCTGCCATGGTCCAACCAATGGCAGTCTTACATTCTTGCAATACCTCCAATAATTGCTCTACCTGCACAGCTAGCAAACCAGATGATATAATAACAGGCAAAGTAGAATTAGGCCCCAAGAAGGCGTACCTGAGGTGGGCTGGAAGCGGTTTCAAGTCCAGCTGTGGTGGCTCCTCTATTGATGGTTTTGTAGGTGGTGCTGCTCTCTCTTCTAAGCGTAGGGGCTCGAACTGAGGTTCCCTTTTCCATAATCCTTGACCTTCGAGAGCCATGAACCACTCTGCCAACCCTTCACCGTCCATCTCTTCCAAATTCATCAACCAGACTTCTAGTGGATCCTTGACATTAAGGGTCTCATCCTCTTCTTGCAGTATCACATCCACTGCCTCCACTAGTGAGCAGTTTGCAAATTCACTGGGTCTCCTCATGGATTGTTGAACGTTGAATATTATTTTTTTATTGTTCTACCTCATTTTCAACTCTCTAGTCTCACAATCAATTAATGCTCTCCCAGTGGCTAAGAATGGCCTTCCCAGAATGATAGGTATCTCTTCATCCACCTGACAATCAAGAATAACAAAGTCTGCAGGAAATACAAAGTTTCCCACTTGCACAAACACATCATCAAGAATTCCCGTCAGTCTTTTGACTCTGCGATCAGCTAGTTGCAGTAACATTGAGGTTGGTCTAGCTCTGCCAATGCCCAGTTTTGTATAGATTGCCAAGGGCATCAAGTTTATGCTGGCTCCCAAGTCACACAATGCTTTAGCAAAAGCATAACTCCCAATAGTTCATGGGATAGTGAATCTACCTGGATCATACACCTTTTGGGCCATAGGTCTTGTCACTACCGCATTGCAGGTCTGTGTCAGAGTTACAGTGGATAGGTCATGGAAGTCAAATTTCCGCGATATCAGGTCCTTCATCATTTTTGCATACCCTGGCATTTCCCTCAAAGCATCCATCAGTGGAATATTCAATTGAATCTATCGAAGCATTTCCATGAATTTACTGTATTTATCATCTTTATTTTGTTTTGCCAATCTTTGAGGGAATGGTGCAGGAGTCAACCCCTGTCCACTACTTGATGTCTTTTCTTTGTTGGAAGCTTCTGGCACAAGAGGTGCCACCTGTTCTAAGACTTGTTCACCTTCCTTCACCTTACCCTTGTCAACCTGTGCCTGTTCAACTACGACCTCGGTGAGCTCTGCTGAACCATCTACCTCTAATGTAACTGGAGTAGTTGGCGTAGTCTCTCTCCTAGATTGAACAACTGCTTGCTCTCTGTCTAAATCTCTTCCATTCTTGAGACTCACTGTATTAGCTGATTTGGGTTTTGCTCCTTTGGGTTAATATTTGTATTTGCAGGCAATGTTCCTTGGGGGCGATTGTTCAAAGCCTTAGACAGCTGTCCCAGTTGAGTTTCAATGTGTTTGGTTACTGAGTCATGTGTTGCTAACTTTTCTTGCATCTTACCATTTGTTCCAATGAGTTGTTGCAGCATACCCCTGATTTCTACTATGTTGTTGTCCTGTTGTTGATGAGGTGGTTGGTAGGCCAACTGTTGCTGGTGCTGCTGATTATAGCCATGCTGCCTTTGATAAGGCACAATTTGTCCTTATGGCTGTGCGCCTCCAGAATTGGAGTTGTGTTGTGGCAGGTTGGGTCTGTACTACTGGTTCGGTGCTAGTCCCCATTGTTTCCCACCTTGACTCTGACCTCCAAAATTATTGACATAATTCATGTTTTCTATGAAGCCCTGGTTGTCATTCTCTCCACTCCACGAGCACACATATGACTGGTTTATGCAAGGAGTGCAGAATCCTCCATTTGTTGTATCAATAATGTGCACTTGCTTTGTACCCATCTCATCAATTTTCTTTGTCAGTATGCTCATCTGAATCATGAGAGTGGCTATGTTCTCTGCATGGGAATTGTTTGGGTCAAGAGCAACAAAATGCACTATTGGTGTAGGTGTCGTACCTCTAGCCATCCAGCTTGAATTTTGAGCCATCTTGTCAAGAAGAATCTTGCACTTTGTGAATGTCTTGCTCAGAAATGCACCCCGAGCTGAAGCATTTATATTGGCCTTCAAACTGTCTGCTAAACCCATGTAGAATCTCTGTCCCAGCATCTGATCTGAAATGCCATGGTGTGGACACTTCACTAGCATACCCTTGAACCTCTCCCAGGTTTCTTGCAAGGTCTCAGTTGGTTTCTGCCTGAACTACAATATCTCATCAATCTGCCTTGCAGTCTTGTTAGGAGGATAAAACTTGTTTAGGAACTATTTGACTAATTCTTCCCAAGTGGCAATGGAGTTTATTGGGAGCGAATTCAGCCAAGTTTGAGCCTCTCCATTCACAGAGAATGGAAACAGTAATAGCTTGATGGCTTCAGGAGTCACATTCGGCTGCCTTTGTGTCACACATATTGATAGGAAATTCTTCAGATGTTGTTGTGGATTTTCAATGTATGACCCGGAGAACAGTCCCTTATTTTGCAACAGATGCAACATGTTGTTGGTGATCTGCAATGTCTCCGCTTGTATATGAGGTACAACAATGGCGGTGGCTAGGTTATCAGCAGTTGGTTGTGCCCAATCATAAAGAGTATCTTTTGGAACAAGAGGTGCCACCACTCCATTGTTTGGATCAACCCGATTATTCCGATTGTTTTCGTTGACATCGTCTACATTGTCCATTTCAATTTCGAGTGTGTGTTTTTGTTGTAACTGTTTGTTCTTTTTGTTGGATCAATTTAATGCCCTGAATGCTTTCTTGGGGTCTGAGAGTCCTTCAAAAAGTTCACCAGTTCTCGAACAGCTTCTAGGCATACACCTGAGTCACAGGAAAATTCAAACGTGAGAATTTCAATGGAAAATTTTAAACGCCGTAAGAAATTGATCTAAACTAAGAATCCTAGCAATTCTTCTAAGTTGTAATAAATAACACCGTTAGCTCCCCGGCAACAACGCTAAAATTTGATCACACCCAAGTATGCCTTGTAAAAAAGACTAAGCGGTCGCTGCAAATATAATCCGGTTCAAGTCCGGAGTCGAATCCTACAGAGAACTAACCTATTTACTACAACTTTAAATAATGCTTATGATAAGCTCATACAACTTCCGGATGCAGGAGTTTTATGAATAATCAGTGAAATTTATTTAGCTAAGAAAAAATGACAATAAATTAGCAATAATCAAACTAAAGTTGAATTCAAGGGTTAAAGGATCTAATGCTTATGATAAGCTCATACAACTTTCGGATGCAAGAATTTNGTACCTCTAGCCATCCAGCTTGAATTTTGAGCCATCTTGTCAAGAAGAATCTTGCACTTTGTGAATGTCTTGCTCAGAAATGCACCCCGAGCTGAAGCATTTATATTGGCCTTCAAACTGTCTGCTAAACCCATGTAGAATCTCTGTCCCAGCATCTGATCTGAAATGCCATGGTGTGGACACTTCACTAGCATACCCTTGAACCTCTCCCAGGTTTCTTGCAAGGTCTCAGTTGGTTTCTGCCTGAACTACAATATCTCATCAATCTGCCTTGCAGTCTTGTTAGGAGGATAAAACTTGTTTAGGAACTATTTGACTAATTCTTCCCAAGTGGCAATGGAGTTTATTGGGAGCGAATTCAGCCAAGTTTGAGCCTCTCCATTCACAGAGAATGGAAACAGTAATAGCTTGATGGCTTCAGGAGTCACATTCGGCTGCCTTTGTGTCACACATATTGATAGGAAATTCTTCAGATGTTGTTGTGGATTTTCAATGTATGACCCGGAGAACAGTCCCTTATTTTGCAACAGATGCAACATGTTGTTGGTGATCTGCAATGTCTCCGCTTGTATATGAGGTACAACAATGGCGGTGGCTAGGTTATCAGCAGTTGGTTGTGCCCAATCATAAAGAGTATCTTTTGGAACAAGAGGTGCCACCACTCCATTGTTTGGATCAACCCGATTATTCCGATTGTTTTCGTTGACATCGTCTACATTGTCCATTTCAATTTCGAGTGTGTGTTTTTGTTGTAACTGTTTGTTCTTTTTGTTGGATCAATTTAATGCCCTGAATGCTTTCTTGGGGTCTGAGAGTCCTTCAAAAAGTTCACCAGTTCTCGAACAGCTTCTAGGCATACACCTGAGTCACAGGAAAATTCAAACGTGAGAATTTCAATGGAAAATTTTAAACGCCGTAAGAAATTGATCTAAACTAAGAATCCTAGCAATTCTTCTAAGTTGTAATAAATAACACCGTTAGCTCCCCGGCAACAACGCTAAAATTTGATCACACCCAAGTATGCCTTGTAAAAAAGACTAAGCGGTCGCTGCAAATATAATCCGGTTCAAGTCCGGAGTCGAATCCTACAGAGAACTAACCTATTTACTACAACTTTAAATAATGCTTATGATAAGCTCATACAACTTCCGGATGCAGGAGTTTTATGAATAATCAGTGGAATTTATTTAGCTAAGAAAAAATGACAATAAATTAGCAATAATCAAACTAAAGTTGAATTCAAGGGTTAAAGGATCTAGGGCTATTGATTTTCCCAATTGCCGGATTAATTGGGAGCGAATTCAGCCAAGTTTGAGCCTCTCCATTCACAGAGAATGGAAACAGTAATAGCTTGATGGCTTCAGGAGTCACATTCGGCTGTCTTTGTGTCACACATATTGATAGGAAATTCTTCAGATGTTGTTGTGGATCATCAATGTATGACCCGGAGAACAGTCCCGTATTTTGCAACAGATGCAACATGTTGTTGGTGATCTGCAATGTCTCCGCTTGTATATGAGGTACAACAATGGCGGTGGCTAGGTTATCAGCAGTTGGTTGTGCCCAATCATAAAGAGTATCTTTTGGAACAAGAGGTGCCACCACTCCATTGTTTGGATCAACCCGATTATTCCGATTGTTTTCGTTGACATCGTCTACGTTGTCCATTTCAATTTCGAGTGTGTGTTTTTGTTGTAACTGTTTGTTCTTTTTGTTGGATCGATTTAATGCCCTGAATGCTTTCTTGGGGTCTGAGAGTCCTTCAAAAAGTTCACCAGTTCTCGAACAGCTTCTAGGCATACACCTGAGTCACAGGAAAATTCAAACGTGAGAATTTCAATGGAAAATTTTAAACGCCGTAAGAAATTGATCTAAACTAAGAATCCTAGCAATTCTTCTAAGTTGTAATAAATAACACCGTTAGCTCCCCGGCAACAACGCTAAAATTTGATCACACCCAAGTATGCCTTGTAAAAAAGACTAAGCGGTCGCTGCAAATATAATCCGGTTCAAGTCCGGAGTCGAATCCTACAGAGAACTAACCTATTTACTACAACTTTAAATAATGCTTATGATAAGCTCATACAACTTCCGGATGCAGGAGTTTTATGAATAATCAGTGAAATTTATTTAGCTAAGAAAAAATGACAATAAATTAGCAATAATCAAACTAAAGTTGAATTCAAGGGTTAAAGGATCTAATGCTTATGATAAGCTCATACAACTTTCGGATGCAAGAATTTTATGAATAATCAGTGGAATTTATTTAGCTAAGGAAAAATGACAATAAA